>CAAKHG010017143.1:0-12495 GCA_901007715.1 Dactylopterus volitans | reverse complement strand
ATAGATATATATCTATATAGATATATCTATATAGATATATCTATATATAGATATATATAGATATCTATAGATATATAGATATATATCTATATATATAGATATATATCTATATGTAGATATATATATAGATATATCTATATATATATATCTATATGTAGATATATATATAGATATATATATATATATATATATGTATATATATATATATATATATCTATAGATATATAGATATCTATAGATAGATATTTTTTGACACAAACATATATAAATTTGCAGTGACTGTCAGTACTTAAATCAGCAGTCAGTAGTCTGATACTCACTGTCTGTTTTCTGTCTCTCACCAGCTGCTAACTCAGTGCAACACTCGCTTTGTGGAGTGTTTTAGTGCGCACAAAGACTGCAACAAGGAGAAGAACCGCAATTCCTCAGTGGTTCCCTGTGAGTAGCCATCTGTTTTAATACAGAACACTTGCCAAGGAACTCAGGTTTTGGAGAACCAAGGTCATATTAATCCATCTTAAATGAACAGTGTGTGTTTAATCTGAAAGATAAGACCTCTCTGCAACTGGACACAATCAAAAACATTGCCAATCCTCTTTTTCCAATGGCAGAAAATAAGAGTGAATTCAGCTTTTCCTAATATACAGCAGTCCACATTTTTTTTTCCAATTTCAAGTCAGTAAATTATTAAAGACAATTCATTTTCCAAAATTAGAATCTATTTCCATAATCCTGCAAGTTAATCTCACTATGTGTTCTCCGCACCCTTACTAGGGAAATGGAGGCACTTGTTGCCATAGCAACAGCGAGGGCTGGTAATGAATGTGTGCATTATCAGCCAGTATGATATAGAGGCCTGGGTTGTAATTTTAAGTGTGTTTCTCTGTCTCTCTCTGCCTCTCCACAGCGGAGCGAGCGAGGGTAGGACTCACAACTCTGCCCGGAATGAAAGGAACAGATTACATCAACGCATCCTACATAATGGTACTGTGTAAAAGTTCAAGTCTGCATTTTCTTTGAAGAATCTTGTTGAAAGGTCGGACAGTCATTCCTTAGAAAATGATCAGTTGCCTTTCACACTGATGCAGCTGTCTAGAGGGTTAACAGCTTGCTTTTGTCTCCTCAGGGATACTACAGGAGTAATGACTTCATCGTTACACAGCATCCTTTACCCCACACCACCACTGATTTCTGGAGGATGATTTGGGACCATAATGCTCAAATTATTGTCATGTTGCCTGACAACCAGGGCCTGGTGAGCAACATAACATCCAATGACCCTGATGTTTTTGTTTTTTAGTTCCCCAGTCTCTGATTAGCTAATTAGACATAACGCTGCAATCTGTTACGACAGCTAGACACCTCTTCACACAGAAAGAAGAGAATATTGACAGCTGAATCAATGAAGCAGAACATTGATTTTAATGAGCTACCTGCAGTAAACCGCGGTTGACTTTTGCTCCGTGTTTGCAGGCTGAGGATGAATTTGTTTACTGGCCGAGTCGGGAAGAGGCCATGAACTGCATCGCCTTCACTGTCACACTCATCAGTAAAGACAGACTGTGCCTCTCCAACGAGGAGCAGATCATCATCCACGACTTCATCCTAGAAGCCACACAGGTACCTCGTCCTCTTCCTCCTCCTGTTTAATGGTGATGAAGTACTGTTAGATATTTTAGCATGTTATATGTTCACTGGTTATGTTCATTTCTCCCCTGTGTGTGTCAGGATGACTATGTTCTGGAGGTGAGACATTTTCAGTGCCCTAAGTGGCCCAACCCTGACGCTCCGCTCAGCAGCACATTTGAGCTCATCAGTGTCATCAAGGAGGAGGCCATGACTCGCGATGGCCCCACCATCGTGCATGATGAGTATGTTTATGTCAACACCAGTGTTTGGTAAAGTTACTTTTGTTGAGTTACAAAGTTTGCCATTAAAAACGAATTGGTTACATTAACGGATTGCCTGCTGAGAAAGGTAACGCATTAGATTTGCATTGCGTTAAAACTCCTTTTTAGTTCCTGTGCAAATTATCCAATGAACTTTTTAATGTATTGACTCAAACATCACTGCATAGCCTAGTCTGTGGCCCATCAACGTTTTTTTCTGCAGGCTAATAACAGGAATGACATGCACAGTATCCTCTTTCAGCTCTTCATAACAATTAAACACAAAATCAAGAGTGCACTGGTCCGGAACTTAGTGCAGGCTAGAGCAACACATCAACTAAAACATGTTTAGAACAAGAAAAATATGTTTGTGCAATTAAACTGCAAAGAAGCTGAATGATTTCAGGTACATTCATTCAGTACACAAAACTGAGGTAGTGACAGCATCTCCTCCTCCAGGTATTCAGTTCATTCATTTCCCTTGGAGTGACAGCTTTACCCGACATAAACTCCAGTCGTTGTTTTGCTGTGTTCAGTTGCACTCGGACAAATCCGGGCCATAAATTCCGATTTCCGAGGTAAATGCGTTTCATCGCGCAACCTCGGAAAACATGGCAGGCGGGTTGATGTTTGTTTGGATGTCTTTCAAGCATGCTCAAGATTATCATTATTTGTAATTTAAATATGTGGAAAAACAATATTCTATGTAACATTAGGACATACAGTATTTTGAACACAAACATTGCAGGAGCGTTGCTGTGCTTTTTCGTCCCTAATACGCTCACACAGACCCTTTTTAAATCACAACTTAACAGAGTGGGAATGGAAATGCCACTGCAAAGTAATTCTACAATTTTAGTAACACAAATGCTAAATTAGATGACACATAACAGTAATAGTTACGGAGAAACTGACTGTTTTCTTCTCACGGTGGGCAACGCTATTTTACTTTGACGTATTTCCACATATTTCCAACCAACTCGGGCTGCTTGGATCCTACCCGAAGTCCTGAGTTCAGGGGCCGTTCTATTGCACTTTTCTGATTCGGAGGTCGGATCTTTCCAAGTTCCGAGTGCAATCGCACACAGCATTACACACCAGCTGGAGAGAAGGAGCAGGAAATACAGTACAAAATGCATCAGAAGTTTAATTCTTTTAATTTTCTTTTTTTAATTGTAGCAACAAAAAGAGGAGAAACATCACTTTTAAAGTAAGAAAGTAACGCAAGGCTCATTTGAAAACTTGACTGAGTCAGGGACTACTTGAATTGCAAACTAACCCATTAGGTTACTCATTACCCGGATAATACTTTAAGTACTCTAACATGTTACTTTATAACACGTTACCCCCAATACTGGTCAACACACACACAAACTCTTCATGAATATCCAGTTGCTTTGACTTTATTGCGTGTCATTGGTTGCCAATATTGTTCTGAGTGCCACACAACCAAGATCTGGATTTGATGATGTTAAAAAAACAAAACAAGAGAAAAATGAATATTGTCTTTGCTAAACTGTAATTTACTCACTGTATTAGAGTTTAAAATAACGTGGAGTCTTTGGACGTATGCCAGCGGAAAGTCACGCAGCAGCCAAAATAAACAAGACACCACTCCCAATCCTTAAGTAACCAGGCAACCGTAACTGCTGCCGCATCTGTCCACAACAAATGGCCTCCCTGTAGACGCTTGCATGCTTGGCGCCTCAACTGCCAAGAACATCAACATGCTGAATGTCTTCATCACTTTTAAGTCAATTATACACTTCACTCAGAATATGAAGTTTTACAAAACAGCACAATGGACTACCCAGGCTCATCCCACTTGTGACAGGTCAGGTTGGCATTAACTAAACAATCAGAACCTTGCATATGAGCAGTTGTTTGCATCACACATTTCATTCATTCATCGTCTTCCGCTTATTCCGGTTACGGGTCGCGGTCGTGCTGGAGCCGATCCCAGCTGACAACGAGCGAGCGGCAGGGTACGCCCTGGACGAGACGCCAGCTGATCGCAGGGCCACATGAAGGACAGACAACCACTCACACTTGCACACACACCTACGGGCAGCTTAGAGTAGCCAGTTAACCTCAGCATGCTTTTGGAGGTGGGAGGAAGCCGGAGTACCCGGAGAGAACCCACGCAGACACGGGGAGAACATGCAAACTCCACATAGAAAAATCCCAGGCTGAACCTGCAACCTTCTTGCTATGAGGCAACGGTGCTAACCACCACACCACCGTGTCGCCGGCATCACACATTTAATCTTTTTTTTTATTTTTTTTATTTTCAAACTGTAGTTTGTGCTGCAGAGCTGATTTTTGATGTGTCCTGGCAGGTATGGAGCGGTGTCCGCGGGGATGCTCTGCGCTCTCACCACACTGTCCCAGCAGCTGGAGAATGAAGGGGTTGTTGACGTCTACCAGGTGGCTAAGATGATCAATCTCATGAGGCCGGGAGTCTTCACTGATATCGTAAGATTGCAACATTTTAACATGTTGTTACTTTGTAAGCCAATTTAATTCGGAGACAGACAGCAACAGAAACGTCAAAAGCATCATCTTATACAGGCTCATACGTTAACAATCAAGTGCCCACTATGCATTAAACAGACATGAAGCTACATTCATTTTATTTTTCACACCTTTCACACTTGTTTTTGTCGTAGCGGGTACCCGGCTGCCACAGCTTATTCTTTATGGATAGAGGAAGCAGTCAAAAATGAAAAATGAATGATTTCCTGCCCCAGAGCGTGTGTTTCAGTAGTAACGAAAACATAACACACATCAGCCATTAGATCACCTCGCCATGAACAGATCTGAAATGTGACAAATTTCCCACAAAAATGCTCAATGTCATTCCTCATCCAGTCCAGGCTCCCTTTAGAGAATCACTCAGACAGTCAGGCTCTGTGTCTCTCGCACACAACTTTCTTATATTTGTTTGAGGTCATTCGTAAATAGTGTTCCAGTTGGAAAGTTTGAGCACCACAGACAAGACAAGCTTATCATTGCTGATGCGATTCTTAAGAATTCAGTCATGGTCGATTTTGGTGAAATTTTGGTTCTATTCGAGTTTTTTGATGCAGCCGGTTGACATTGATGATATTGATCGTCCTGATCTTTTGCCATCGTTTTACAGTAAGTAAAAGGATGGGCTCAGCCATTTTAATGTGTTTTTGTGTTTGCGTGCACAGGAGCAGTACCAGTACCTTTACAAAGCCATGCTCAGCCTGGTGGGGAACAGAGAGTGTGGCCTTGGCCCCATGCACATGGACACTAATGGGGTGGCGGTGATTGCAGACGAGTCGGACCCTGCAGAGAGCATGGAGTCACTCGTCTGAGGACTTTCTCACAGGCACTTAATTTGTAAAAATCCAAGAACTTTTCTGAGGCCTTTTTTTGCCAGACTATTGATTAAATGAATAACCTTATTACTTTTTATACTGATGAACATTTTTTGATATTTATGTTTTTGTCCTATATTTCTTGTCTTAAATGTTATCCTGCTGAGCGTTTGCACCTGTTTTAAGTTGACATGAAGAAGAAAAGAAAAAAAAAAAAAAAAACATCTGTCCAGTTTGCACTATACTATCAGTGTTACTGCCTAAATCCAGTGAGTGAAAATTTTTGACCGTTGAACCGTGACAACGCAACACAGCTGGGATTTTGAACCGCAAAGAGACGAACCCGAAGTTGAGGTGATCCACTTCCATTAATGTCTCCAAAACACCGCATCCCGACGTAGCGCCGCAAGAATTATGTCACTTTGTCACCTTTATCAAACTAACATGTCAGGCTCCCCGTCACATGGTAACACGCTTTATCATGCATGACAAGACTAATACCTGCCTACTATTCATATATTGTCCAAATATCTCACTGCTGTCTTGTAAAAAATATACTTTTGGCTTAATTTGTTTAAAGTATGTTATAACATCTAATGTGAACATTTATTGCTTTTTACAGGGATTTATATTGTTACATTGTTTTGTAATATATATTATATCATCAATAACCAGCCTTTTTTTTTTTTTTCATTTAGTACTTTTGCATATTTGTTCACTGGCCGTGATTTTGAGATTCTGTAGCTCTTCATGTCTATTCCCTTCATGTTTTACTTTTGTTATCAACATTTTTACACAGCTTCTCCAACTCAAGCTGTCAAAGTTCATCTGATTGTAAGATATTTCATCAAAGTCGATGTGATTATGATGTTTTTACACTGATCAGCAAAGAAACTGCTTTAATGTCAAAGTGAGAACACTTTTCTTCAAGGGTATCCAATTTAAGTACAAATAGAAAATGAAACTTAACAATTTATTAATAACTTGCTGAGGTCCATGTAATATTTCCAGCAATAAATGTCCAGATGTCCCTCAAAATGGCATGAGTTCAGTACAAATAGAAGGCCACTCAGAAATAACTGACCTCTAAGGCCAACGTGCAGTTTTTCATCATTTTTAATGGAAATACCTGAAATTTCCTGCCCCTGCTCATTCACCCAACACCTCCTTCACGCCCTTTGCCAAATCTAAACTCTTCTGTTCAATGAAACGCCGCCCGGCAAACATTGTATAATAACAAATAAAAATCGGATCGAGGCAAAAATGCACACTCCTCAAGTTAAAAGTATTTGGCTTCCTTAGGGCAAGCTTTCTGCAGCCTGAAGTCAGGACAGTATTCGCTTTCTACATGTGTCATGAGGTGTGTTAGTTAATGGTTGTAAAAAGTCCTGCTACCAGCTCTGGCCTTGCTTGAGATCAGAGCTCCATTTGGCCACTCCAGGACGTCAGTATAATTATTTTGAAGACGTCCCATAACTTGGGTTTACGTATGTCTCGATGGCGAGTAAATCACACAGTTGTCTCGCTGGTTACAATGGCTTCCTCCAGGTGTCCTGTGTCTAAAGACGCATTTTTATTCATCCCCGAATGCCTGGCAGGGTCTGCAGTTAAGAGGTATCTTCACCACATGATGCCGCCTCACCAGGTCTCATGATGGGGATGTTTCTGGGTTCGGCCAACACAGCCTTTAGATTATGAAACATCCGCTGTGTTGCCCCTTCAAGCTTTTATGTCAGTTTTTTTGCCGCACTTCCAGGGTGCTTCAAGGGATGAAACACCTGAGTAATGTCTCCTGTCTGCTTGCACCTCCTTCAGAGTTACCTTGGCCTCAGAGTGGCCTCACTCTTCTCCTTCTTGTCTTCAAACTGTTTTGTCTTTTTTTTTTCTATTTTTTTAGGAAAACATCCTCTAGTCAGATTTATAGCCGTGCCATACTATTAACATTTTTATGAGAATTTTAGGGATATTCAGTGTCTCGGGGCTGAATAAGGCAGGACTGCTCAGTAAATTTGATTTATCTTTTGCCTGTCTAAGGTTTGTCTGGTATATTTATCTGCTCTGATTCAATCTTAGTAAAGGAATGAATTCTTGTGCAGTCATTGATTTATTTGTACTTAACTAATATGAATTTCCAGAAAATCACTTTGACATTAAAGCGTCTTTTTCTGTTGACCGATCTCAAAGAAACCTTGTCTACTGTGATTCAAAACTGTAAATACACTAAACATTTAAAGGCTCAAAGGGGGATGAACACTTTGTAAAGAAGGTTTGTTTCTTTTGGAGGGTTGATGCTTTATTTGTAACCAAAGATATGGTTTCAGTTTGCAACATGCAAGTGGTTTGTCCTGCGATCTATTTAATCGAATCGAGTTTAAATGAATATTGTTCAAGCTTGCAGTACAAATTAGAAAGTGTCAACAGTGTGAATTCAACCAGACTTAAGCATGTTTCTGTTCCAGCCTCAGGAATGCATCTTGACGCTTTCCTCACATCAGACAGTAACATTTCAATCCTGGCTGTTAAAGTTGTTTTATTCAGGCTTCTGTCTCCTCTATTTTGTGGCTGTAATTACAAGCCCTCTCAACCCTAAACATCCCTCTCATACTTAATTCATCTGTATATTTACAGTGTATGCTACAATGAAAACTTTATTTCCCACTTCTCTGACAAAGGGAAGTTTGATAAGTACAACAAAAACTCTCCAACATTTGGAGAAATGTCCAGATTGCTCACCGCCATTGTTCCACAACAAAGAAAAGGAAAATCACAGCAGCAGTTCTTGATTTCGTTCCTTTAATAATGCCAGCCGCAAGGCTGTTTTTGACATGTTGACGCTTATTAAAATGCCAGCGCAGACGCTGCTCATACAAAAAAGATACAACTAATGTCTCTGACTGTAATGTAATGTTTGTGATCATAGAAGTTTATATTTTCATACAAAGATTAGGTTTGTAAAGTGCCCTATAACAAATCATGCTTTGTGAAAAATTTACTATCCACATATCCACAACAAATCACTCATATCTAGTCTCATCTGCCCCTCTGAGGTCCCTGCTGGTGTTTGACCAGATGACGTCAGCCTCAGTGCATTCTAGGCAGGTTGATAGTTGATTCTTTTGTAACGTAAATGAAGGATCAAATGGTTTTGCTCATTATATCATATGTTAATATGATGGTATCACAGTGAAATATTGATATGATACTATTATATACCATATTATAATGTAATAGCGTTATTTAATAAGTATATTGTATTGCTATACATCAAATAAAGTCTGGGTTTGGATGCGCTGCATCCTTGTATTACATGAAACAAGTGATGGGTGATCTTAAAATTGTAGCATCTGTGAAGTGTGTGTGTGTGTGTGTGCGCGCGCGCGTCTGCGTGTGATTGTCCCTCAAGTTGACATGCAGCTAGTAAACAAGACAACATTTGCACATGTACAATACTTTTTATTTAGAGGCCACAGCTCTTGCATATTACAACTGTTGGCTTTCATAAGGCAAAAGCAAGAATGAATCCACCAGCTAGTTCACACAGAAAACAGAAAGCGTTTGGGGAGGGAACCCACAGGCATGCAGCGATGGCTCAGAATGCAATGTACAGCATTTTATATTTATATATATATATATATATATTTATATAATATGTACAAAACAACAGTGAGACCCAAACAAATGCCAGACATCTCATTCTACACAATTACAGAACAAAGACAGACCAACTTTTTTTTTTTAATAAAAAAAATTATTTTTGCTCTTTTCTCTGTAAAAGTGCAACTCAATTAAAATAGAACCTGTTTCAAGGCCTTTTTTTGTTTTAAATGTTGAAATAAAAATAGAATCTCCCAAGTTATCAAAATGGAGCTAAAATGGAGAATATTGCATCTCTAGAATACCTTCTCGCGCGCAAGTTCAAGATTCAGCGGCGTTGAACCGTGTCTAATTAGTATTTGAGATGAGACCACGTAGCATTGACACATGATAAAAATGCAGGTCTAAACTTACTGTGGATGTTGGTAACAGTGAGCAGACAAACCGTTTATCTGGAACAGCCGTAAACAAATACAGAGGTTTATTTTTAGTTTAAAGCAGTTGGCATTCACTTAAAAACAGACAAGACAAAGAAAAAGGGTCCACGCTCATCATCACGACAATGTACCATTAATGAATGTAGAATACGACAAAGAAGCGCCATATAGGTTTTGCATTGGACAGGGACACACCTATTAATCTCACTCAACATTGTCAAACAAATGGTTCTCCATATTGCTTAGTAACACATAGAAATGAATTTAGAAATGAATGAATCAAAGATAGGTGCTATCTTTATCATGACACAGCTAGACTGCCAATCATGGTTATTTTTTAAACTTCTTTTTTTTTTTATTTCCTCAGTATAAGTACTATTTGTATAGTTAATAGTTCCTTCATAGGCATTTCGAGCTGACAAAGAGGTCCTAGAGTGGCTATCTGAGTTGGTACATGCATCGGTAACCAGGCTAAAGTCAAAAGTGTGAAAGGGGTGGGGTCAGGTGAGGGGCTCAGAGTGGAGGGGCGGTGGGTGGGAGTGGGGCGCGGGGGGGTTGGGCTGTGCACAGGCTCTAGTCGTCCTCCTCATCCTCCTCATCGCTGTCCTTCATGGAGATGCCCTGCATGCCTCCTTCCCTCACTGAAGCAGTGGCCTCCTCCACAGTCAGCCTGTTGCGCACTGTGTCATACATCTTGCTGTTGAGGGTGGAGTCGAGGACACCCTGCAGCCGGAAGTCCCGGTACTTTTTCTACAGAAGGAGACACACATCCGCACACTTGGACACAAACACAAAGCATTCTGGGCAAATTTGTTTTTTTTTAATTTTCCAAGTCACCTTTGTAATCCTGATGAGGATCTTAAGCTGGTAGACATGCAGCTGCTGATCCATGCGCTCGGTGAGCCAGGTCCCTAGCAGGTTCATGGTGGCAGTGTACCATTGCTGAAACACATAAACACAACACTCTCCAGCAAAACACACGCTCACACACAGGACATCGTAACATGAAGCTTGTGTTAAAAGACGGAGAGCTTTAGGCTAAACATATATATGACATCCACCAGGGCGCCCCCGTGTGCGTCCAACGCATCGTTTCAGGGCTGCTTCTACAGTGAGTCAGTGAGGATTAGCGTGGAGTCTCGGCCGCCTTCACAAGACAGACGTACTTGCATTTCGTGAGTCAGAATCAGCTATCAATGCAAGCTTAATGAGAGAATGAGGAGCTAAATTTTAACAACTCAGATGACTTACACTATGTGCTTGATTCTTTTTTTATGCATGCATTTTAAATTTGAGAAACACTGCACAAACCTCACTACTCTGACTTTTGTCTCCATCTAGTGTTTTTAAAGCTCCTAAAGACATTACATTTTAATGTTTCTTTTGAGCATTCAATGTACTGCATATATATATATATATCCATTTGTTGGTTTATTCATTTTGCTTGATTAAACAAGAGATATACTGTAATATAATAATTATTGAGATGCCCGATCACAGGAGAAAACCAGGCGCTTTCACTTTTGCTGGTCCTGCTGCTGATCACATTCAGCAGGAAAGAGACACGTAATCAATCGTCTAACTCCTGAACAGAAAGTGAACCAGTGGCTTTTCTAAAAAAATGGAAAGCTAACATTAAAATGTAGTGAGCTGATGAAGAAAACAGGTCTTTCAAGGCCTCGACATTAATCAGACCTATTTAAACTTTGCATTATTTAGTAAAAGAGAGTAGATTTATACTATTGTTTTAAATATTAGAATTATATAAAACCATTATCTACCAGATCTTTCTCACAGCAGCTATTTTGAAATGTAAAAGCAGACAAACGCAGGTGTTTCTCATCACATGGATTAGTGTGCACTGCACCTGTGCAGTACCAGAAGCTTCATTAATTTGATTAGAAACACCTGCGTTCACCTGCTATTTCACATCAAACCAGCAATGAAACTAAGCTTTCAAATTGCGTTTAAAATCTAAGAAAAAAAAAAAAAAACTTTAAAAACTTTGCTGCGTTGGGGCCTCGCTGTTTGCATGGGCGAACGATCCCAAACACGTAGACACGTAGACACACACAAGCCAGAAGATCCACACACAAGCTTGCACATGAAGCAACCTGAAGAGCTGAAAAGAGGCATTTTAGAAGAAATATCGATACCACTACAACCTGGAGAAAATAATACAAGAGAGGGCAAGACGAGAAGCACTGACAGAATCCATCTGTCTCGAACTGTAATAACCCTTTGAAATATTCTCCAACTCAATACTCTGTAAAAAGCTGCATGGCCCATCAATTACAGAAGCCAGTTATGTAGCCTTTATTTATTATTTATTCTGGCGGAGATGTGGGCTGCATTTGAAACACCCTACGCGGCTGCTGAAATTATGATTTTGACACAAGTTCATTAGCAAAAGAAAAATAGAATGAGAGTGATTAAATGGTTGGCAGGCAGTGTGCAGCAGTGCTATTTTCTTGTACCTTCTCTCTGCTTCGCCGTGGCTGGTGGTTGCACCCAGACGGTGTAAAATCAAAGTTACAAGAGAACAGCACCCGCATCCACTTTGAAAACGGTCACCGTTACCTCCAATATCAAGAAAAGAAGCCAACTTTAAACATGTGAGTAGGCAGGAACGCAGGCAAGGTTGATTAGGTCCCAATTAGAGGTGTTGTTGAGGATTTCTTGTGTCTGTGTTGTATCCTCAGCTGAGGTTCATTCAGATCAAGATTAGGTGAAGGGTGGAAAAGGTTTGAGAACTTGAGAGGCCGGATATGCAGATGCCTGTCCACTTCACAGTCGAGTTGAGCGTGCAGTGCATGCAGACTTTGCAGGTGGGTGGGTGGCAGAGTACGTGCTAAGGAGGGCTGCTCTATGTGCAAATGAGGCAGAGCTCGGAGGAAGAGGGTCATGCTAGAAGATGTACACAGGAAGATTATTTGACTCTAAAATCATGCCAACCAACATAATGTGATAAAACAACGCAACGCAACACTAGAGATAAGTGCCACTTTTTTCCTTTTTTTTTTTTTTTGTATAGAGGAGGCAGCAGGAATGATGTTAATCAGAAAAGAGCAGGATTGAAATTAATGAGTGAAAGAAGGAGAGATAAAGTAGAGCCTGGGCAACATCTAGGAATTTCTTTTTTTTTTTTTTTTTTTTTCATGAGCATGCAAAGGAGATGGATGGAGATGCATTCAAATGAAAAGGCAAAACATTTACATCCTTGGAACG
>CAAKHG010017140.1:78139-85601 GCA_901007715.1 Dactylopterus volitans | reverse complement strand
GGGGGGGGGGGGGGGGTAAGGATCTTTTGGCTCCGCTTTTGAGGAGCTGCCATGTTGTCTAGTTTATATACATATTCATGGTTTTCTTCTCTTCTAATGACCTCATGTCTTCCTCTTCTGCACCACTGCTCTTCATCTCTGATTTGATCTGATTTACACAAATATGAAGTTTTATTTCTCTGATTCTCCTGTAATTAGACGCTCGCCATCCGTCCCCCAAACAAATGTCATATTTCCATAGTGAAACAGGCCTCAGAGGAGCTGTAGAGGCAGTCGGTGTTTGAACCAATCAGGATGGAGGGGCGACACGCGAGCGCCCCTCCCCCCGGGCGCCGGCGCCGCGCTCCCAGACGCTAAGCTGTGTGTGCGGCAGCCTGCAGCTGCTGACGCCGGCGGTAAATCCCCCGCGTGACCCTGCGTGGCCGCCGGCGCTCACGCAGGCAGCAGATGTTGCTGCTGGAGGAGGCTGATGTTCATCACTTTGCTGGTTTTGCTTCAGCGTTGATGCTCCTCATCCTGGATGAGGTCATGGAGGGTCGCGGCCGATCCCGCCAGACGCCGCTTCACCCTGGCGCTCAATTTAGAGAATCCCCGCAACCTGCAAACGCACCACAACAGCAGATAATCACTGACTGCTCTGACTAACAGTAAAATCCAGAACCGCTCATATCAAGTTGGAAGACATTTTAGATGTTCTATCTAGTAAGAAAGTACAGTAACCATGGATACGATCAGTCTATGCAAGTAACGGCTGTTTGGAAAATCAAAATGATTAAAAAAAAAATCTATTTTCAGACAGAGAAAGCACCAAACTTAATGTTGCTTCCAATATAAAATCCTGAATAACAAATATGTGTGACGCTTTTATTTTGAAGACAGGATGTACAACGTAAGCAGTACAGCGATATTTAAGCTCCACCTACTGGAGTGGAGAGTGGAACTGAGCATGCTCTGTCAGGTCAGAGGTGTGGGCTGCCCGCTGAGGTCGGCGTCGGGCTCCACGCTCGCCAGGGCCTTTGCAACCATCTGTGGAGTTCATCTGCGCAGGTCCTCAGACATCCAGGTCATGGTGGTCCTCAGGGTTCAGGTAGAAGACCACTGGACTTCTATTGGTTGCTGGAGATGTTTGGGCTTCTTCTGCTCTAACTGGATGGTGCAGAGTCGCAGTGTGTTTGACCCTCGTGATTCCTGATAAGGTCACCTCAATATTAAAAGACTGTCCTGGTCCCATCTAGAAGATCAAAGTTATTATAAGTCAGCAGGAAATGAATCATGCGAATCCATCCAATAGCTGCCACGTTGTTTTAAAGATGCAGACCCGATGGTGGCGCTGGAGGGCGGTTCAGCTACACATCATGGATACATCAATTCATCTTTGAGGCATTTGGAGCAGTTAACGTGACCACTTCACCAAACCCTCGTCCCAGTCCTAGTCCTCGTCCCAGTCCTAGTCCTAGTCCTAGTCCCAGTCCTAGTCCTAGTCCTAGTCCCAGTCCTAATCTCAACCCACATCACATCCACCCTTCAATGAATCATTCCAACACCAAACAACAGAGGTAACAGTCGCCATGTGGCAGGTGAGGGTCGTAACCTCCTGTTCTTCCATGGTTCTCCAGGGCCTTTAACTCACCTCCTGACAAGACCACAGATCCCAGAGGGCCTCTCAGCGCCTCAGCTCGGGTCCGAGATGCCTCACGTCCCAGCAATGACTGATCGTTGATTGACCTCCGGGACGCTGGACGCATCATCCTGATGATCCTCACGTCTGCAGCATCCTGGATCCTCACGTCTGCAGGAACCTCACGTCTGCAGCACCCTCACGTCTGCAGGAACCTCACGTCTGAAGGATCCTCACGTCTGCAGCGTCCTGACGTCTGCAGGAACCTCACGTCTGCAGCACCCTCACGTCTGCAGGATCCTCACGTCTGAAGGATCCTCACGTCTGCAGCATCCTCACGTCTGCAGGATCCTCACGTCTGCAGCACCCTCACGTCTGCAGCCTCCTCATGCGTCACCACACTGAGCCATTGGGTGGAGCTGAAGCTGCAGCATCACCGGGTCAGAGATGTTGCCAGGAGCCTCGGCGTCGCCGACGTCTGCAGGGAGACAGCGTGAACGCCGTTAAATGTTGTGACCGAACGCTGAGCCAGGAGGCCTGAGCGGTGAGAGTTCTGTGTTTCTGAGGCCGGAACTCTGGACATTCTTATCATTTTTATTTTATAGGTTTCTGAACCTTCTAAGTTTGTTTCAGGACGTCACGCACAGAAACATCTGCCTTCATCAGTGGAACCTTTCACACACGGAGCTTCAGGAGACACTCATGAGGTGAAGAAGTCTTGATTGTACAACTGAAATTCTAATGTTCACACAGAGCGCAGGAACACTGGACCAAGCAGCCTCCGAGGTTTAGCTTCATTTTGCTGACATATCAGTTTTTCTTCTGAGGGGATTTTGGATATTAGCGGTTTGCACAAAATCTGGTTTCAGTCCGATACCAAGTAATAAAAGGCCGATATTGCTGATATTGCTACTAATACTTTTTAATCAATAAAACGCAGGACAGTTTTTAAAAAGTCAAAATGAAAATATTTTAAGAATTAATATCATATGTTTTATTATCTTGAAGTACAAAGTGCAAATAATGAAACAAAAGCTCAAAACTGTCCTCAGACATGATTCAAAACTTACTGCAAATATGGCTGCGAAACTGCTGATTTTCCCATCATCCTCTGCTCTACTTTGGGTTTAGTAGCAACTGTCAAACTTGTGTGATAGATAACAATTTGTCTTGTGAATATAAATTTGTTAAATCAAAACTTTCACCAAATTTCCAGATAGACTATCACATGGAAAACGCGACAGTACCTGAAGGCAGCATCTTCACTGA
This sequence comes from Dactylopterus volitans, assembly GCA_901007715.1. Taxonomy (NCBI): domain Eukaryota; kingdom Metazoa; phylum Chordata; class Actinopteri; order Syngnathiformes; family Dactylopteridae; genus Dactylopterus; species Dactylopterus volitans. Next base: position 82,714 of record CAAKHG010017140.1, on the reverse strand, counting down.
AACAGGAATTGTGACCTTATTCTTTGAAATAACATAAATATCTTTCTTTGCTAACAAGGTAGAGACTTCTGACTCAGAGGAAAATTCATTCTGAAAAGCAGCTTTGAAGACATCCGTCTTAAAGTGTCAGACATTATTAGATAAAGAACAAGACACGAGAGGTGAATGATAAAGCTAACGCAACAATAATAAAGCTAACAGATGCCACAAAACTCATAACAGTTATCGAATATGTGCTAATATGTTAGATGAACAGCTTTAGCTGAAACGTTCTGCTGTTATGGAAGCAAAAGCTCGCCTGCAGTGTCACCTTCAGGCTGCTAGTTAGCTAGCTGGGACAGCTGGCTAACGCTGGGACAGCTAGCTAACCGAGTTTATTGGGAGCACTGGGATTCAACGTTGGAGGCTGCATCAGTGTGTGAAAAAATCTGAACAGGAAGTTTAGGATTTTTTTCCCCCAATTATTAGCCAGAAAAGTAGCCACAGGGCTAATGGAAGGATGCTGCTGCCAAAGCTAGCTTACGCAAGTCACAGACACTTCTCATGGAAGCATGAATTGCTGAATTCCATTCAGCTGCGCATGCTAACTGAAGGGAAGAGAAGCTACAATCAAGTCAAATCAGTTTTATTTATAAAGCGCCAAATCACAACAAAAGTTATCTCATGACACGTTACAAGAAGAGCAGGTTGAGAGCGACTCTTTAACTTACAGAGACCCAACAATTCTCCCATTAACACTTGGTGACGGCGGCAAGGAGAAACTCCAGAAACCTTGAACAGAGCCTGGCGCGAGGGGGGCGGAGCCATCTGGCCTTGGTTGAGAGCGAGAGAGAGAGAGAGAGAGAGAGAGAGAGAGAGACAGAGAGGAGGGCTGGGGGATGAATGAGCATCAGAGATGCTCACCAGCATCACCAGCAGTAACATAATGATGATAATAACGGTGGTGGAGGTCCGTGATGGACATGAAAGTCTCCGTCTCTGCAAGACAAGAAAACAACTCCAGGGAAGAAGTGAAGTTAGTAACATGCAGGAATGGATGAGGAAGAGGATGGGAGAGGAGAGAGAGGAAGAGCGGGGCCCAGTGCATCATGGGCCCCCGGCAGTGTCGCCAGTTAGCCTCTCCTGCTATAAGAGCTTCGCAGCCACTGCAGATGGCGTCCTGCGCATGTTTGAGAGGATTTCTGGGTGGTCTTTAGTGGCAGGAATGATAATGTGTTGATCTTTATTTATTTTGGGGGATCTAAAAGTCTCCGCGAGTTCTGGGATCAGCGGGTGCTTGAATTTTGTGAAAAACGCTGATATAACAGCGATGCGACGGTGTAAAAGGCAAACTGGCCTAATCCCTCCTCCTTCCTGAAACCGCAAAATCCCCTTCAGCCAAAAAGGCTCTCGCCTCCCACGTCAGGCCGTCCTCTCTGCTGATTGGCTCTGGCAGCGTCTGACCGATGATCCAACCCGGGTCTTTAGTGGACACGGAGGCCCTCACGGGGACAAATCCGCTTACATAAAAAAAAACCCCAACATGCAGCACCCAGCACCAGCGGCCGCGGCTCATCCATGATATGAATTGCACAATTATCCGCCCCCTCCCATATTCCGTGTTTGTGGATTATACGGCGGCTGCAGAGTATTAGGACCGCGTATTATGTGTTTGTGCTGCTTTTTTGTCCGCGGGGAGGCTTACGTAAGCCCCAGGTTGTCAACAGGCCGAGATTTCGCCGTGTTCAGGCCCCGGCGGCTCATCCGATGCCCACATGAGGGTCAGAGGTCGCTGCTGCAGCCGCAGCTGCACGCAACAGCCGAGCGGCCCTGCAGCCGCGACCCCGCCTGTCCTGCGTCTGTGACGTCACATGTCATCAGACTCGTGGCTGAGCAGTGCTCCATATCCCGGATACAGACGCCGCCATCTTGCGCGCCATCAGTCTTATGGAGGCCCCGCCCACCTCAGTCCACCGTTAAAAACTCACGTTTACAGTTATAACAACAGTTCTAGAAGGTCAGTGTTCCGCGTCCTCTCCACTCTCTCATGTAGGATTCCTAAACAGACGTCTGTAAACGCCTCCACCACTTCCTGGATGTCACTCAGAGCAGCTGTCAGTCATCAAGCCACGCCCCCTTTAGAGCACCAAATTAAAACCAAACTTATCAGGAAAATGAACAACCATCAGGGTGATAAAAAAGTAGCTGAAATGACAGAAACCATCTTTGAGGAAAAATGATATGAAGGTGACATTTTAGTTTGGTCCAAGCCCCGCCCACTAACACAGAGGAGGCGGGGCTTATCAGCTATAGTGCGGCCAGCCAGCAGGGGCAGACGGAGGTGTTTTAGCTCTGCTTTTGAGGAGCCGCCATGTTTGTATCCACATGTATGGTTTCCCATCATCCTCACGCTCCTCCAATGACCTCGTGTCTTCACCTTCTGCTTTAATTAGCAGCGACTGACGAACTGGCACCACCTGCTGTTTGTCTCCTGATACTGATTTACAGCTCGGACACAAACGTGAAGTTTCACTTCTCTGATTCTCTTGTAATCAATGAAGAGATCTTTGACTTTTAATGTGGTCCAAGTCCCGCCCACATACACGGAGAGGGCGGGGTTCATCACTTATATTTGAGTTTTAAAATTGTTTTAAAAGTATTTCAAATGTGATAATTATCATCGAGCACAAAGAGGAGGAAACAATAAGTGAACAGCAACCAAGTGCGACGGTTCCTGTGCGGCCACTTGGGGGCGCTCTCGTGTCACGCTCATGTCTTTTCTCCGCGATCACGTGACCATGACCGAACCCTAACCTGGATGCAGGTCATTTTATCAGATCATAGAAAATAAAAGCAAACATGTTGTTTAATATTGTTTTACTGTACCGAGATGATCATTTCATTAAACCCCGTGTGTGCAATGGAAACCTATAAATAAAGAAAAGGAAGCTGAATGGCTGTGTGGAACACCAAAATGGTTTTTGTATCAGCTTCAAAATTCAGAGGTGACTTTTGTCCTGATTTCATAAATTCCAGCTGCCTCCCAGATTTGAAAGCAGCCATCAAAACGGGAGGATTATTGCAGAATATCCTGATCTGCTCCTGTTCACTTTGAGAAAAGGGTCTTACATAACGGAGTCAAATACGCCACCGAACCCGGCGAAAGCGCCGCACATGCTCAGTCAGGACGCACCAGGATTAGCGCCCCCGCTAGGTGGGGGAGGGGGTGGCAGCTGGACCCAGTCCTCCAATCTTCATCTAGCTAGTTGGCTTATTCGAGCATAAACATCTGGAATAAAAGACGTGACATCAGGACAGTTAATGAGCTCACATTAGATTTAAATGTTATTTTTCATTCAATTTGATTTCAAAATGAATTGGCTCAATATACACACCACATGTGAGTTCTTAAATGTTAAACAAACAGCAACTTCATATCAGACCAGGATATTTCAGGAGAGTAAAGTAACCAGAAATATGGCGGCCGCGGTTGAAACAGGCCAAACGTTTGTGGCTCAAAGCAGTTTTAAGTTGTTCTCATTCATCTTCTTGTTCTTATTATGATTCTAAGCAGCTGAGTGACGCTCAGCTGTTCATTCACAGGAAGCTGAGTGTCTAGGAATTATGGGAAATGTGGTTTTAAAGGCTTCTTTATCTAAATATATATGAAAGTTATGGATGTTTTGTTATTTCCACTAAATCGCCATTCAAATTTAACAAACTTAGAGACTTATGGTGCAAAACTAGACAGTTGTAGTTTCACTGTAGAAAAAAACCATTGATTTTAGTGAATCAACGTTGCTGCTAATCAATAATTATCATCGTGACGGCGGCTGCAGGCCTCCGAGCGCCGCTCATGAGCGTGTGTGTGGAGCTGCTGCCACCTGCTGGCCAACTCCAGACGACGCCACCGCTGCCTTCAGGCCCGTCGGGACGTTTGCTTCTGACATTTTCTCTCAAAGCTGCTTCTCAGGATTTTTTTTCCTGTGATGATGCAGTTTCCCGTTAAAGGTTAAAGACATTTGATGGTCAAGTGGATGCGAGAAGACCAGAGCCATGAAGCAGCGATGGCGTCAGACCGGGTTCATCTAAAAGGCGCTGTGGAACCGCTCAGGTTCCCCCACGCTGACGTGAGGAACCCAAGGAGGAGGTGAACTCCCTGCTGAGACAGGAAGTCTCTCCAGCGGCGATGGCGAGCGTTTCGTATCACGTTTAAACAAATTCATCACACGAGCCGAAGAACCTATTTAGAACCGTTTAGGATTGATTCAAAAGAAAGATGAAGCCCAGGGTCAAAGGTCAGAGGGTGTGGCCCTTTTTAAGCTCCAACAGGAGAACCAAGTAAGTTCACCAGCAAGCTGAGCGACGGCGACGATGCCGAGAAAACATCCACGTCTGACCTCTGACCTTCCTCAGTCTGATGACTGCAAAGCCAATAAAGTTTCACGAAGCCGCCTTTTTAAACTGTTAACGTTGTTTTTTAATTGCTCAGGGAGGTCTCGAGGGAACTTCTTTACATTTGGAACAAAATGTACAAACAAAATGATTCATTTGGTGGTCAGGGGTCAAAGGTCACAAAACACATTTTTGTCCATA
>CAAKHG010017140.1:70639-73139 GCA_901007715.1 Dactylopterus volitans | reverse complement strand
TGACCGCATGCCACAGAAACACTACATGTTTTCCACTCTTCTGGATTGAAGCAACAGCAGTAAAAACATTTTTGCCCGAAGTCAGTGTATAATACGTTTGTTGATAAGTAAGACATGTTGTTTTTATAGAAACAAATTTTGCAGAGGAGGCAGGGCTTGCTGTGGTTCTCCATCGGCATGTTTTGCCCTCCGTTACTCTGCTGCGTGTATTATATATTTGGCCAGCCCGACTTGCATTTCCTCATAACCAACACAAAGTACTGACATTGAATCAAAATTCTGACTTTGCATTCAGATTGTTATCTCCGCCACTGAGGGGTTTGTCACTGACCTTGTTGAGTTCATCCTCCAGCTTACAGGGGTCCAAGCCCAGCTGGCCGAAGCTGTCCTCCTTCACCGTCTTGATGACGCCGTACATCTCTGCGTAGTCTTGGGCACTCAGGTGGGAGAAGTTGATGTGAGGGGGGATGAGCTCTTTGCTCAGCACATCTGTGTTTAAGTAGCCCAGGATCTTCTCAGCATTGCTGCACATGTAAAAATTTAGACACAGAGAGAAGGCTTGCATTAGTGAAATTACGAAAGAGCAACTGGTCCGGCTGCATCTGTTTCAGTGTGACATACTCACTCAACAACACACTTCTCATTCATGACATTCGCCTTGAACCCCAGGACGGCAAACACCACTAAAGTGGCCAGGATTGACGTAATAAAGTTGATAATGGAAACCAGTGCTGCATCAAAGTGGCAGTTGTTGTCTCGCTTGTTGTAGCTGGAGAAAGCGATGACTCCTCCGAAGCCGAGACCCAGGGCAAAGAAGACCTGGGTGGCTGCTTCTCTCCACACCTGAGGCTCCAGCATCTTTTCAAGCTGGGTGAATAAGCAAGGATTAGTATAGTTTGTGGTTTACTTTCTAAACTGGCCAAATAGCGCAAACACATATTCTGCATCTGTTTTGCCCCGAGCAGGAGTGAATATTCAAACTGAATATTCATATACACTGCATTAAAAATTAGGGTTTCTTACAATATTTTATGTTTCACCCCTCTGTAATTTGCCATATTTAGTAGCAGTAGACACTAAATGCATGAAAGCAATAAAGAACTAAGGCTCCGTCGTTCTGAATGATGGTTGATCATAAACTATATGTAATAACAGCCGCTTCTGAGTCTGCAGGTCAAGCTCAAGGGGAAATATGCAGAATCTGCTGAACTTTGTTGTGACCTGTTATAAAAACATTTGTCTGCAAATAGTCTGCAGATAAACTACAAAAAGAGTCACACCATATGACCAAAGAATAAATAACCACATGCATCCCCCACTAGAGGGAGACATCATCTAAGCACTCATGACATAATAATATAATGAGGCTTTCAATGGCATTTTCCAAAGTGGATGTGAATGCAGAGTATGTAAAACTTGGAAAATCATCAGCCATTCATGTCTGAACACCTCGAATAGACCTTGAAGTGTTCATATTATTAGCTAAAACAAACAAACAAACAAACAAACAAACAAACAAACAAACAAAAAAAACATTTTGAAGAATTGCAGACTTCTACTTTATGCTAAGAAATTTCACTAATCTCACCAATGCAGCAAATTCAACCCTCATTCTATTACTACTTCTTTTTTTCTCGTAAAAATCAATCTTATTTTCTTTTTTTCTCACCTTCGGGGTGAACATATGAGCGATGCCGTCCACTGCTCCTTTCAGCAGCAAACCTCTTACCAGGAAACAGAAAAGCACCACATATGGGAAGAGAGAGCTGAAGTACATCACCTAACAGAGAGAGAGAGAGAGAGAGAGACAGAGAGAGCAAAGGAAAGTCAAGTACATCAGAGTGTTGCCATGGACACGCTCTTCTGAATGCCTCACACATGGATTTCACTGAATCTGTGAAATGTTCCAAATGTGGAGAGAATTTGGAGGATAAGTGAAAAATCCTGCCTGCAACCTTTCACGGAATAATTGCACTACTGACCATGATAACTGGATTACTAAATTTCGTGTTTAATGCACTGTCTTAGACTTTGGCGATCCAGTTTCTTTTGTGTATTTTCCTATTGAAACTGTGGGCGGGATGTTTCTCTGTGGTATATGACTCACTCTCTGGATTGAGATTACAGGATGTTGTTGCAGTCTTTGCCAAAGTGATTTTTTTTTTCCATCTGCATCCTGGATCAGTTTAGGTTTATTAATGTTGCATGTCTTTCTCCTCCATAATATAGATGAGATCCAAAAATATCATGGTGCTAATAAGGAGCTTTAACGTCTTACGTTTGACTGAAAATGATGAATCACTAGTTAAAAACAGATATTTGTTCATGTTATTTATTGTGCAGCATCTTTATATGTAGAGTTGTTGAGAGTAGAGGTAATTTGCAGTTTGCAGGGCACCCCACCCTGATGGAACCATGGAGACGGCGTACCTTCCCAGAGGACTGAATGCCCTTAATGACAGCCAGGCAGACCATGATCCAAGCCACAAGTAAGGACAAG
>CAAKHG010017140.1:58109-70619 GCA_901007715.1 Dactylopterus volitans | reverse complement strand
TCTTCCAGTTCAGCCCACCAGTGTCGTCGATGGAGCTGGTGATGTTGAGAGCCTGACGGTACCAGAAGTAGGTGGTGGCCGAGCTCCTCTCACACTCTGGCACCACAACTAGAACAAGGGCAGGGAGGAGACGTCATAGTGAGCCCATGATTAAGTCAGACTCTAACTGACAAAAAACAAAAAAAAAAAGTTAAAATTCTCGGTGCGTGGCGTAATCTTTATTGTCACAGTAACTAGCGACAACTACTATTTACAATGTATAGTACATTGGCGCAGAAGAGAATAAATGAATAACTGTGTTTCAGTAAGAAGTAACTGTTTTCCACCTCTGCAGACAGCTAAACTAAATCCGACTGGACGCTCCACAGCCCTCCCGCTGGACTCGTGATAATAACCAGAGCAGACATCCTGCCCTTGAATACTTATGAAATCTGATGCCCTTTACTCTGCCACAACCTATATACGCATGCCTTGTACCGTGGGGCAACAGCTGCCAGCCATTCCATGTACTGATGTTGTTGGTCAGGTCAGACATCTGACAGGCTTTACAAACTGCTCTGTAGGATGCAGGTCATCTTAGCTGTGGAGGCACTGCCAACATTTCTTTGTAACCCTGCAGAGACAATGCCGCTCGACTGCAGAGCCACAGCGAGGAAAGCTGCTTCAGAGTGCACAGGCACGTTCTGCAGCTTAAAGTGTCACCCTGCGTAGTGTTGGGCTGCCTATATGTCATCTGCTGAGGCGCTTGCCTGAATTTGGGATTGTGTTGAAAGGAGTCTGCATTATTCGGTTTTCTTCGATTGTGTATCGAGTAAAGCACTTGGAGACACAGTATTTTTTTTGGTGGATTGTGTAGTGAACTCACTGGCTTGGGTTCCATTGATCTGGATGGGGCACTCAGCCCAAGGCAGCGGATACTGGAAAGACTTGAAGAAATAGAAGATGCTCCAGCCAATGATGACATTATAATAGAGGCCCACAAAACCGCAAACCTGAGAAGAAAGGAAACAATTACAATTTCACGCTTAGAGACTGTCACAATCTCACCATTCTGCACAAACACAAACAACAAAGGGGGCAAATTGCAATTTCTTGAGGCGGACGCTTCTTGAGCCAGAGCGGTGAGGCTGAGCACACAGCTTAAGTTGGAGCGCGTATGAATTATTGAGCTGTTTGCTCTCAGCAGCCGAGGCCGGGTTCCTCAATGAAGAGGTATTTATAGCACGCTAAATCTGCCTCTGCCACATCCGAGCTACCACACGCCTCACTGCTCCAGGCGAGGTCTGTCCCACCCCTGTTTTGCGCTAGATTGATGAAATCACGACCAGAACGAGTGACGAATAGGACTATTGGAGTAGATCACCAACCGACCGGCTCAGCAGCTCCCTAACAAGGTTTCGGGCTGATGTCACTGACCCGACTGGAACATGATGATTATGGGGAAAGAATATGAGAGTGATCTGCGTCGGTCTTTGCATATCGTTAATATCAGTAGAAACGAATATGAGCAGGCGGATGGAGTTTCCCTGCATCTTTACTGTCTCTGTGCAAAGATATCCTGTAAAAATTGGTGTTGTGATGTGGAAGAGCGAGATATTACCATCTTAGATCCAGATGTAATCCTGTAACATGGAATTTAGCTATCTTTAAATGTGCACTCTATTTATTCACATGCTGCTATAAATGCTGTGCAATCACTGCACCACATTGCTTTATGGCAAAGTATGAAACTATCATAAATGCTTACCAGTGACTTCACTGGATAATTGATCATTTACACAGCAGTCGCGGTTAGCTTGGTTTTTTGTGTGTCTTTTCGTAATTGCAGCACTGTTTATTGTCTTAATGTCCAACAGTGTCAGTGGCTCGTGGAAAAAATAAGTCATGGCTTTGCTCGCTTATACTTGATATTTACTTTTTAATTTCATCGGCTTTCCTCCAGACGGCAGTGGCTCAGACAGCCGAATTCATTAATGACGAGAAAAGCCCATCAAATTGACCTTAGAATCTTCTCAAATCACTCTCGCTATGAGCACCGTTTCACTCCAGGAGTAAAAACAAAGGGTTACGTGGCTGTTACGACATCATGAGTTCAACAGTGTTACAGGTGCTGTAAAAACTTCTGCGTCACTGAGTTCTACATTCTGCTCATCAAGTTTTTGCAAGCAGGAATTACAGTCATTAGTACACATTTAGAAAATGTTAAGACTGTGTTGAGCTATCAGACCTTTTTTTTTTTTTTTTGGTTCAGAATTTAAGTTATCAATCATTAGTTTGATCTTCTACTGAACATCGAATCATCTATTGCACTAGATAGGTTTTAAGGATGTGTTGTTTTGTGTCAGTGTTCATCAGTAGTGTGGCTGAGCCCCTCTGAGGATGTGGATGTCAGATGTGTACGGATTATTTTGATGGATGCCCCGTGTAACACTGTAACTACTGCGGTTGTTGTCTCAGCAAGCTAATGAAGATCTAAATGGACATTAAGCGTCTGATATTGGGACGGGAGATTTTGGGCGCAGAACCACTTAGACTGGGTGTTTAAAATGATCATCTTATCCCTGACCTGCTAATCGCTACTAAATCCTCGTTGAACATTTATTAATGACACCAATGATTCTAATGTCATCAGCTAATAAAGGTGTTTTGGTGAAACAGCAATAACGATGACCTTGAGGTCCACTTAAAGAGGCAGCGTTGGCACTTACCATCAGACTGGAAACTCCGATGCCCCCCAGACGTGGATAGACGTAGTTCCAGACGCCAATGCTGCCACGTCTGATTCTCTGACCAACCGCCAGCTCCAGGAAGAACAAGGGGATGCCAATTAGGAGGAGGAGAATGAAGTAGGGCACCAAGTATGCACCTGGGATGGAGTGGGGTCAGAAGGGAGAAGAATTACAGCAGAATGTTGGGCTTATTTTGGCTTATTTTGGCTCTCTCTGTGCATTTGAAATCCATGTGCGTGGAGGGCACACGCTCATTGTAAAACAGCCGAAGACACGCTGTCAAATTCTCTGTCAGAGTGAATAGACTCCAAAAATAGAACCTATTTTCTCTCCCTTTCTCCGTTCCCTCTCACACGTTCTCTTTCTCTCCGGTATGCTTTCCTCACACTCATGTTAAACTCTTCACTTTGTCAGATATCTTTTACCGCATGAGACACATTAGGTGAGACCAGCAGGCACTGATGGATAACAAGTCACGTCCAGCTCTGCTTACGTCAGGACATGAAGGGGCACCATGGTGACAGAACCAGCCAAAGCCAGAGAGGAAGGAGTCGTGCTGATGGACAGCTGGAGGGGGCAGCAAGTTTGCGGGCTAACAACAAACGGCTGTGACGTTGGACTCGATCGACTATGCTGATAATGTTGTCGAATGGCTTTAAGAGCTTGCAGCAGACAAAGGAAACAAAGACATTCACACAGTGTCTTGTTACACTGCGGTATAATTATCTGGACCATTACAAGTAACTGCTGTGTTGCTGCCTGCTTTTGTGAATATTGGACATCTATTCTAAGCCACATCACACATAACAAAATTAAACAAACTGTGTTAGAGGGCAGCGAGCTGAGCCATTATCACAGGGATGGGTGATTGGAAAGTCAGTCGAGCACACGAATCATAGTCATTTTGATGACGCCTCAAACCCTGTGGTCTACCGTGGTCACTCATGGTCCACAGATGCTAAATCTTGTCTTAAATCTTTACGTATTCATGCCCTCATTTGCCATGAAATAGGCAATTGTGTCTTTATCCCTTCTACTTCCAGACACCAACTTTACCAGATACATTAACTTTTCTGTAATACCTTTCCAAAACAAAAGCCAGTGAAAATGAAATTTTCTTCTTTTGTGATGTCCATGTCAGATGCACCTAATTTACTTAGCTCATTTACTCCCTCATGTATATAGTTTTTTCTTCTTCTTTGTTTTTGTAATTCATCTGCCACAGAGAAATCCAGGACAAATAATGACCTAGATCCACTACAAGCAGACAGGTGGGGAGGGCCCTCTGAATGTAATTTCCGACACCTTCACAACTTCATTAAAAACATAAAAGCAGCTAGAGACTACCAATGGGCTGTAGTTGTTCCTTTTTCCTGGAAAAAAAATTGATTATTCAAGACTGTGTCACATTTCTATTGTCAGCAGAGTGGCTACTGTTAAAATTACTTCAATTTTTTTTTTTTTTTTATGAAAGTGTAAGACAAATTGTCTTACACTTTCGCTGACAGTTTAGAGTATTTTATAGCATGCAACTCTTCCATAAGGGTAGATTATTGAAAAATGTCAACAAGTATGCTCATTTCTGCCCTTTAGCTGTTTCATTATTTTTTTGCAGACTTCATAGCATGATTCAGTTTTAAATTGGTTGATTGTGCTTTTTCCTTTCTAGACGTCTGTGACGACTCATAACGCAAATGAAACAGAGGTAGACAAAGACAAACTGTCAAGATAGGAGGCAATGATCAGGAATGGACACAGGACAGTTTGTCCTCATCACCGGCACAAGCCTGCACAAGACAAAGCCATTCGCACCATGAGGCCGAGCTTCACACAGGGACACACACTCATTAAAACGTGTAAATACGCACATGTTCCGCCTGCCTCTTTAAACACACCTCCCACACAATGTAGAGCCAACAAATGTCTGTGAGCATCGGATATTGGTGTTTACTCTTCCACTTCCTCCAAATTAGTCATCCCCGTCGTCTCATCTCATCATAAAAATCATGATACCAAAGAGAGGAAAACCCGGAACTCGAGGTGCGTTCCCGCATCTCGCTGAAGAGGAAGGACCTCGTGTGACGGCACAAGTTGACCAAGTCTGAGAAATGCTGAGGGGACTGACCCACTGACTTGCACGATTAGTTTGCTAATTGTTTGGCAGCACATAATTTATCAACGGAGAGTCGGCTGTGGCCACAGACATCCACTGTGATTTATCACGTCGCACGTGAAACAGGAAAAGAAAACGAAACTCTCCCTTAAAAAAATTACGGTTGGCTGGGAGTCATTATTTAGACGGTAGACTCTATAAAATGCTAATGTGAAAGGATCATACGATTCTGCAGCTAACAATATTGAGATGACACTGAATTATTGCAGAGCCTTTGAAAAAAACAGCCTGACATGTCTCACTCATGACTCATGTCTCAAGCCTGACCGTGTAGCGGTGATGCAACCTGCCGGCATCTCCTCCAATTATCGCTATTAGCAGATCCTATCATGTTTGTTTAATCTGCACAAAAATGTCACAGATAAAAATTGCACATGCACAGTTAATGGTTCAGAAAAATGTGCAAAGTGTGTCCTGATGATGCTGAGATGTTGTGCCAGTTTGGACAACTGAATAATTTTAGGTGTCTGAAACCACCGTCGCACCAGTTTGTCTTTAGGGGGAAATGTTTAAAGCTGGGAACAGTTAACCAGGTTAGTGTTTTTATCTCTTTGCGTCAGCTCTAGATAGAAAACTGTTATAGTATTCATTTATTTAATCAATGAAAATAAAAAGGTTTTATGAGTTTAAAGCATTACAACATTAACTGTTTTCCCACATGCTAAGACCAGGGACACTCTCAATTGCATCATGGCGACTAGACAGGAAAAAGGCGAATGCAATACTCAGACAAAAGGATGAAATCAAAATGCCATTTAGTTTAACTATTCCCACATGGGTGCTTACTTCACTGCATATGTTTTATAGAACCAATTAAACATTCTACATAAATATCCTTGACTCACTAAAATACTTCTTGTTGTTCACAATTACTGAGCAGCCCGAGGGGAAACATGGTCACTATGGGTGGCGACATTAGGAAGTGACTTCAAAATCTCAGAGTTATTACTACACTTTACACATTAGTCTACACAAGACCTTCAGATTCTTCTGTTTCAAATCAAACACACACACACACACACACACACACACACACACACACACACACACACACACACACACACACACACACACACACACACACGCACACACACACACACACACACTAACAAAGTCATGCACCTACCTCCACCATTCTTCTGACACAAGTAGGGGAACCTCCAGACGTTACCCAGGCCCACAGAGAAGCCCACCTGGGCCAGGATGTATTCCAGCTTGTTGTTCCAGGCTGGCCGGCCGTCCTCAGCATCTGGGTCAGGGGAGGGTAGCAGGGCCTTTACTGGAGCAGTGGAGCCGGGACTCAGACCCATACTCATCTGACTGCTCTTATAGTCCATGGGCTGCTCCAGGGACAGCAGGTCAGCCACAGACTCCGTGACCGGCTCATTGCTGTGCTCCCGCTGCGTCACCTTGGTGTTCTTTGGCATGGCTGCAACACAGGAGCTTCCTCTGAGGGGGCGACGATGGGGGAGGCGAACAGAGGAGAGTCTGAGTCTTCTGACTGGAGTGTGATGCAGAGAAAGCAGGGAAGTTCCCGGGAGAGAGAGATGTGCTCTTTGTCTTAAATCTGTGAAGAGAGATGTTTTGAGATGGTCAGGAAATATGTACTGTAGGTGCTGCTTGGGAATAACATCTGCTTTCTACCTAAACCGGTTTATCACAACAACACCATCCACATTAACACTCAAGTGCTGCTATGGCTATTACAGCTGGGGCGCCATGGCTCAGATGGTAGAGTGGCCGTCTGGCAAAAAGAACATTACGCGATGTAAAGCACTCTGAGTTACTAAATAAATGCTGCCCATTTACCATTTACTCCCGCATCATCTCAGTTTGTCCACTGGGGAAATTATCCACATGCTGTAACTGACTCACTGGCCATGATCTAGTTAGTATGTCTACAAGGTCAGCTGCAATTTCAGATTTGACAGTGCAAGAGGACCACAGAAAAATCATCAAAATGTTATGCATTGAACAGAGCGCTCGGCTTAAAAAAAAAAAAAAAAAATCACGGGACACAAAATATAAACAGTATCTTAAAATGACTTTTAAGATATGTCACATGGGCGGCTGGGACATGGTTGATGGAATTACAGACCGTTTCAGAGCAGAGCCTATTATGCTGAGGTTGTATCATGTGTATAGCATGAGCATCACTCTCTCCAGAGAATGTGGTGCTATAAAGCTTGAACCTTTTGGTATAGACTTCATTTTTCACATCACAGCTTTGACATCTTTCTTGCAGGTTGCTTTTACAGTTTCCAGCGAAAAGGTAGTTGTTTCCTCAAGAGAAAACACTGTCTGGAGCATCGGCCACTCCGCGTTCTCTTGCTGTGCAACATTTTTCGAGGCAGTTACGCAAAAGCCACTAATAATTCTACAGTTCTGCGTGCCTCCCTCAAGGACACTGGTGATAACACGGTATGTAAATCAGCATCAGAATCTCCTCCATGAATAAGAATTTCATCGTTGGTTTTTTTTGGCAGGAGATGTAAACCTCACTCAGCTTGGCTCATCTGCCTGCATTCACTTCAAAGTCACTTGTTAACTATGTTCATTCACAGTTCCCAAATAGAAAAGAATAAATACCCTTTAAAGCTTATGATTTTTTTTTTTTAAGCATATGAACAGGAAAATCATTCTTGAAGTTAGGGTTAGCTGCAGTGCTGATCTCAGCATCTTGCCCATCCAGCTATGGTGGCTATGCTGAGCTCTATGTGAGGGATGGTCAAATGCACGGTGGACTTTATTCCAAGAAGCTAATAGTCCGTCATTGGTGGCATTTACAAACTGGTGCAGCGGATTGCGTACTGCCTCACTAAAGCCGACAGACTTGAGACACCGCAGGACACAAATATTCTCCAGCTTGTAGAGCTGAAACTGTCGCCTAAGCCACTCATGAGCTGACGCGTCAGGTCTGAGGATGCCCCGGCTGAACTTCATTCTGCAAAGCTCTTGCAGGAGTCTTTTTGCTGGGAGCACAACCTGTGCCAGCAGTCATATTCATGGCCAAATGGATCATAAACAGAACTCCTCGGGGTAGGAGCCTTTTCCGATATGATGATCTTGAACTTCAAGCCGTTGGACTGGACACACCAGTTAGTTGGGAATGTTGGAACGTACATCCATAAGTCTGACTGACAGTGAGGCCATGCGCCAGAATTTAAGATCTTCCCTTGACATCCCCAGCTTTTCATCTTACACTTCGGAAAATCCCTCCTAAACTGCTGCCTCCTGAGTTGATCTACTCTGCTTACTGATATAAAATTTGCTGAAATCTGCATTACCATTGTTGGTCCAGCCAAGCAGTGTTTCGATAGCATATGGGCTGTGATTGACACTGCAGATGATCTGCCAGGGTTCAATAGCCTTGGGCATATTAGTCCCAAAAAGCATCTACTTTTTCAGCCCTGTCTCCAAAAAAAACTTTCCCATAACACTAAACAGCACTTGGTATTACATTCTAATATTTTGTTTCAGTGAAAAGACAGTGATGTGATGACATCTTTATATAGCATCAAGGTCAGCATGAAGAGGAAGTGCATAGGTGGTGGTTGAATGAGACAAGCACTTGACTTCAGAGTGCGAGACATGGGTTCAGTCTTGTGGCGCTGCTGTTATTTTAACATTCGTCCTTGACAAACAGGTCGCTGTGATCACCACTGGACTTTAGCCTCTTAATACTGTAACCACGTTTGCCGAACTGAAATTAATTTGTAAATTTTGACCCAAACTCTGACCTTCTCCCTAACCCTAACTTAACCCAGTCTTTCTTTTGCCTAAACTTAACCAGACCTTAACCATCTTCTTATCACTTGCTTAAATAGAATAATTTTTGTCAAGTTGGAGAACGTTTCACCCGTATCACAAGACATTTCCCATCACAAATGTTGTCACAGATGATAACATGATCCAGGTGCAAAGCAAATATGTTTGCAATCAAGGCAATCTACAAGAAAATATGTTTAGAGGACTGGGATGACTCTTTGGATTAGCACCTGCTGATGGGACACTTTCTAACATCCTCCTGTGCATGAATGTTGTCTGCAGATGCTTGAATAGTCGTCTGAGAGTAGATTTTTGGAGGTGAGCCACAGTAAATTGTTGGAGTCCAAACTGCACACTTGCAAGACAGTAACTGACTGCTGACAACCTTTTTCTTTCCCATGGTCTTTAGTAAGATGGGTGTCCACTGGCATGTAAGATTGACTTCTTTCATTAGATCCTCGGTACAGACGCAGGTAATACTGCCAGGCCTGAGGAAAAGTTACGTACTTGCCACCTTTTGGGCCATTTTGTTCTTGACTTGAATTGTAACTATTGCTGCGATGCTCTTTGTGTTGTCAACACCTCGAGTCAGTACAACTGAATGAGTGTTTATAACGGTTTAGCATCCACTCGGGAACCCTGAATCTTTTACCAGAAGGCGAAAGCTGAAGCTCTGGGCAAAGAGTGAACACTCTCTATAAAAAAAATAACAAAAACATATGAAACAACATAAATCTGTAGCACAGATGGGAGGCTGAGTTGCAGTTTACGTCGAAGAGAAATGATTCAAAATTTCTGAAGCACAGAGCTAAAAAAAACAACAACCACCAGACTTCTTCACGGCTAATGGGTTGCTGGAGAGCCCAGAGCTAGTGAGCTGACCAAGGAGTCACTTATTATTTTACACCTCAGAAAACTTTCTCTACACAGCCTGTAAACCAGGAAGAACTAAACACACTGATTTACAGGTATGTTGTTGAAATCTTTACCTTTACATATAGTTTTATTTCATTGTGGCTACGCTATAAAGAAATGAAGTCACTCTGCTACGTTTTTTTTTAAGTGGACTATTCAGTGCTATTCATCTCCAGACATCATTTGATTAAAGTCCATGTGGTCTAAACAATCATTTTATCAACTGTTACGCTTTATGCTGACAAGCGAGCCAATGTCAACTGATGGACAAACTTAACTTACTCAGACTAAGGAAAATGAAAAAAGTTCACACAAAGTCAAGGATGAGCTGTGGAATGAGAGGAGATGTGGGGCAAAAGGTGAGAGAGAAAAGGAGAAGGTGATGAACATGACAGAGGAAGACAGTGGCGACCGAGCACGATGCCGTCTCCGAGCTTAAGAACGAAATACAGAACATGGACCCAATTTAAGTCAGTTATTGCTATCACACTGGGATTAAGCACACGTGAGGAGTTTAATATAGGAACGGCATGTGACAGGGGATGAGAGCGAAGTAAGAGTTGAGCTGACAGAATATAATGTTGCATATTAAGAGACAAGTGGACTGAGTGATTAAATAAATCATAACAAATTATAAGCATAGCTAACATTAACATGATTAATTGATAATAAAACTATAAAATTAAGATTTGGTACTGAAATAATCTTTTTTCGAGAAATGAGTCTTGAAAAACTGGAGCCACTTAATAATCAGGGTCATTTTGCATTGAGACCAATTGGCATTTCAAAATGGAGGTGTTGCTTGAGTTGAAGCCTGGCCAGTCATACAATGAATAAGCCTACCAAAACACGTCTATTGTGTGTTTTAATGTTGGACTGTAGCTCCTCGTCAACATGGTGATAATGAGTACAATGACGGATCATCATCATGCCGGTTGCCTTGTACCACACTGTGCCACAGCAACATTGAATTAAAATAACCGTGCATGTGCACATTCATTTGAAAATTGAAGCAAATATGAGTGAATGCAGAAGTCTATTCTCCTAAGCAACTGATGACTAGTATATGCAGTAGTTGATCAATTAATTCAATTACTTTTGAGGAAATGTGCAACTGATCACTATTTTTCTATATTCTGGTCATCACTAACCTATGAAACATTCTGGTAACTGTGAAAATGATGACATTGATGCAACTGATGGAAAGGTTCAAAACGGCAGGACACTTGACCCTCAAAGGCAAGTGTTTGATAATACAGAAAACCATGATGAGACAGTTGGCATTTACCGAGCGATTGCTAATCAACCCAAGGTCGGCGTAACAATGAATAAATGAGTAATTTCCATTAAAAATAATAATAAAAAAAAAACAGCTACAAGAGCACACACACAGAATGACACGGTGGAACCAGGCTTTGAAGACAGATTTCTTCAGACTGGACAAGATCTAACTTTTCACCATGGCAACTGGAGGCAGGAGAATTAGAGGCCAGGAGTGTTTGATCTGGAGACCAGGCCTCTAATCTGAAAACAGATGTAGCCGACTGAAATCGGAGCTGG
This sequence comes from Dactylopterus volitans, assembly GCA_901007715.1. Taxonomy (NCBI): domain Eukaryota; kingdom Metazoa; phylum Chordata; class Actinopteri; order Syngnathiformes; family Dactylopteridae; genus Dactylopterus; species Dactylopterus volitans. The sequence goes on along the minus strand of CAAKHG010017140.1, from coordinate 59,474 downwards.
CCTTTTATTCACAGTGACTTCTCAAATATGGTTGCTAGCCAACTGGATTGTAAGCCCAGCCAGAGGCTTCGCTAGCAGCACGCACATCGCATTCCTCCACAGTGGCAGTGAGCCCCTGCAGTCACGACACGCAGCAGCTCCCAGGCTGGAAGCTTGACACAGATCCTGAAACTGCATGACCTTTCCCACAAATACACAACACTGACTCATCGTCAAACATGGTCCTGAAAAAAAAAAAAAAGGTGTGAAGCCATTTTTTTCTGGTCAACATGAATTTTGAGCTGCCCGACTGATTGCATAGTGAGTGACAAACTGCAGTTCTTGCATACAGGTCAGGATGATGGTGGAAGAAAAAAAAAATTACGATCCACGCTCTGGCCCCCTAACATACGCAGTTAGAGGTTTTTGTGTTGGTGAGCACAGCAGCGAGGTTCGCGGTATGTGCTGGCTCAGGTGGCGCATTAAGCAGGATTTTGCATACATTGCAGTTACAGCTACAGATTATGACTCACTCGTGAGGCTCCATCTGGAGAGAAGCAAGTAAATTTACTATTTACTTTGGAAAATTAGACAGTATGCCTCCTGTCTCCTTAAAAGAATAAATCCATACTATAACTCTTGGCAGCACGCCGAATATCGATTCAAAGTAAAATGAGCTGCAGAGAGCTAATGTACTCTTTTTTTTTGACAAAGAAGAAACAGGTCTGATCGAGTGACCAGATGTGTGCTCATGGAAGTATATTCCTAATCCTCCATGGACACTTTGGTCCTTATGAACTAACAACACAGGTTGTCTTTTACCCCTACAAATAGCTCCGCTTGTACTTAGTCTGGTTGCTAAGCGATGGCTTCCTGCAAAATTGAAATCCCATCCCCGCAGCATCAGTACACGCCTCTTCTCTCCCCATCTCAAACAGACATGACATCTGCTGCAAATAACATGGAGTTGCTCTGAGAGGCCTGAGGGGGAGTGCAGGTTGTGGCCAAGCATCTGTTGTCCTGTCAATCAACCGGCCAGCTAAGAGCAACAGACTCATTTATAACAGGTCTCCTACATTTGGTTTTCCGATTTATGCCATCTCAAGAGAGAGAAATGTGTGTCATTTAAAAATAGGCTTTAAGAACAGAATTCAACCCAGCTGGGATTCACTCGGCCTCCCACTGGAATTTGATCGTGGAAGCCACACAGGTAAAAAAACAAAAAAAAAACCCAAACACCCCGTGCGTGGCTCACGTTCAGGCTCGGTGGACTTAACCTCCGATGGCCTTGTCAAGGTCAAACGGATCACCTGATAAACAGCGACGAGGAGATGCGAGCAGCAGCATCGCCGGCCAGCAGGTGATCAGCTGGCCGGGGAAGGGGGA
>CAAKHG010017140.1:17017-53553 GCA_901007715.1 Dactylopterus volitans | reverse complement strand
GGGGGGGGGGGGGGGGGGGGGGGGGGGGGTCCCTTTTGCCCCTGTCAAAAATGTTTCATGCTTTGCCAATTATATACAGTATAAAGGAATGATAATTGGTGTACATGTCACAGTATACATCACACAAAATGTTGAAATAACATGCTGTATCAATCCCTCTCTCAACACCAGTTTATAGCCCCTCTGTGCTTTCACATTGCATTACTGAAGAATTGTAGGCTTACTGATATAATGGAGTATAAACACTGCACTGCCAACCACTAATGCTTACAGTACATAGTGAGTGGGTGCGTGAAGAGAAGGGGCTTCTGGAAATAGATCAGACAGCATCTCATGTCAGCAGGATTACCACATCGCCGATCATCCTGTGCTCTAAAGAATATGTGATATAAGTATTGTGCAGTGTGCCCGCATCTATTGACTGCTATTTCTGAAATGGCTTTGTGCATTAGTGTGCAAAGAAACAAATGTTAATATTCTAAGAAGCGAAATCAACAAAGACTTAAATGAAACAAATTGTTCGAGGTCATAATTGGGCTCAGAGATGGTTAAAGTTTCTTAATGGTGCATTTAGGTGGGATGGTTGTTCAGAGCCCTGCTGTTTAACGCTGTCAAGTAAAAGAAAGAGGCAAACAGAAATGGCTTTCTGCTGGAAGTGCATTCTCCATAGTGAAATCCCATTGGCCATTGTTGATATTCATGAACATGGTCGGGTAACCTGATAGAGGCAATATTTCTGGACTGGAATGCCACAAAAAAAGGCCACAGGCTGTAATGAATGCAAAAAACCCTGCATTTATTTAGATATGGGTGCAAAAGAAGAGTGTTCACAGTGTAAGGAGGAAAATATATGGATTAAAAAAGCAACAAACATTTCAGTCATTGACTATGATTGCAACTGACATGAGTTCTCTACAGAGCAGATGAAAAGATTCCCTCCCATGTGTGAGCCATCACTCAACTGATGCTGTTGATTAGCTGCGACCAACACACTGACATACGTAGCTACACACACCTACCAAGTCACAACGTCATGTCACATTAGTACCATACAATTGACAGAATTCACGAGCTGCAAAACGCATTACTGAATCATGAACAAAAAAATACAATGAAGCGTAGATGAAGCCAGTGAACATTGGTACATTTTCTGTGTGATTGTAATGTCATATTAAAATGTCTGTTTGTTTTTTTTGTTTTTTTTTGTCTTAGTGTGATGTTGCAAATGGAGCTTCTCTGCGATGACGCAAGACAAATTTCAGACTTGATCTGACGATAAAAGTGTCAATCAATCGTGCTTTTACAGCAGCACGGTAACAGTTACTCCGGTTTAACAAATGGTGAATAAAAATCATGCACATTTTGCTGAAGATTGCTAAATATTTAACATTTGGTATCTCGGGAGTGCAGTGATCTCAGGAGTGCAGTGATATGTGAGAAATGGACAGACCGAGTGACATGATACACCAAAACCTGACGGACCCAGTGAGTGAAAGTCCACTTTGGACTGCAATAAGCGTCACGATGACGAATCTGCACCGACTGGCGCCAGGAGGCCACCACGCCGCTTAAAGAAGCAGGACACGGACCTGCTTTTATGCAATGACATAAAACACAGTGGACAAAATGTTTGCCCAGTGTCTGCTGTCGACCTCATCAGCCGCATTATTGTCAAAAACATCAACAGTCACCCGGAGGAGACGGGATGTGTCGATGAGCTTTGTAATGTGGGGTGAGCATGTGTGCGAGTGTGTGTGTGTGTGGTTACTGGTACACATTTACATCCCTGCCATGCGGTGACTGAAATCCATACAACACGGACGTTACTGCCATCCCCATAGCTTCTGTCTCCATAGAAAAACATTGCATCATGGGTGAGCATCTAATAGGGCTATTTGTGATAGGCCACTGCCGACAAACAATACCGCAGGGTGATTCATTTTGCCCTGCTTCAATACCTCAGCCAGCCTGCTGCACACGCGTCACGGCTAAAGCTGCCCTGCATAGGAAGAAGGAGGAAAAGTTCTGTTTAATAAAGAGGCTGCGCTATATTCCCTGTCACTCGACAATCACCTCTGCAGTCCTCACAACAATTCTCACTGCCAGAATTTTTTTCCTGTCTGTTTGATTTCGTAAATACACTAAGGTGTTTGTTCGCCGATCACACAGAAATGTAAAAAAAAAAAAAAAACCTCCAATCTATACACCACCATTGGAATACACTATATGTAATTGCTGTCACCTTGATGATGGCAATGCTTTTGGGAGACTGTGAGATTGGTGTGCCCTCTACTGGTTGGATTCATGGCAGCACCTGGACCTACGAGATTCACATTTTGTGTCGAACATTTTTGTAGAATCATCCGTCTGAAGTTTGAAAGGAAAAAAAGGAAAGTGGTCAGGGATATCCTGCTGTGTAAAAGGTAAAAGATGTTTACCTACTTATGCTGTTCATTAAGATCAGCAAGGGACTAATATTGATTTGCCATTTTTCTCACGCGTCCAAACGATTAGCCGGGTAATCCTGCCTCCTCCTCTGATCTCCGCCATGGTTGTCTAGGCAGGCTGCTGAGATCTCTGTGCATCTAGGGCTCTACTGCCATCTGGGCTGCAGCAGGGAGTGGCGGCTAGATACTCGCCAAACTGCCTCGTGCTGTCAACAAGACACATGGAGGGGTAAGAGCCTGATAGCAAAGCTGATATGTAAATGTTTTCAGTAAAACAAATGCATCGTCCCTTATAAAATTCACACACTCACAAGCCAAACTGGAGCTTGCGAAACGCTCAGCGTCACAGCGGGCGCGTCAAGGTCTGTTGTGAATTATGCCAGAATGAGAATACATTATGATTCAAAAACATTTTTTTTTTTACTCTGGGTACCTCTTCTGAGTAAGTCTGAAGAACATTATCACAGAGAGGGTTTGTACCATAAAATTATGAGTTAACACCCTACGAGAATACCTGTGTGCACACTCATTCATGTGAATTTGTTTTTTTGTTTTTGTTTTTTTTATGCTAATTTGTTGAGGGATGCTGGCTCTGAACGTGGAAGAAGCTCGGCCTGCTCTGCAGCCTGATTTGCTCCGCTTGTTCAGATTCATGTCTCCATCAGTGACAAGGCCGGCAGTCACAGTGATAAATGCTGCTGATGTTCAGACGCCCTCATTTGCAGTCTGGCCGGCTGCCAGCTCCGTCAGCAGACAGCTCTGTCTGTACGCCACCCCATCTTCCTCCCCCTCCCTCTCTTGGAGACAAACGACCTGCTCTCCGCCATCGCTTTGTGGCTGCCATCGATTTTAACGCCGTCTCATTCTTTCCTCACCTCCCCATCCCTGTCTGCCCGGCTCGTTTAATTTCTTGCTCTCTTCGCACCATTTCGTTATCGATTGAAACACAAGACGACAAGTTTGATGTCTCTTTTATGGCGGCAGTAAAGCGTTCCTGCAGCTTAAAGACAACGATAATCACAGCGAGAGCCATCTTCTGTTTTTCGCCATGCGATTCACAAGCTGCTGTTTTGACAGTATGGTTCAAAGGATTAAACATGAGTGTCATTCTTTCTATAAAGATGTTTAGCTTTGGGGGTCAGCAGCATATTGCCTGAGTTAAAATCCGCCACTGCAGCCATGAAAGCTGGCAAAAGTCTGCCATTAAAACCATAAACAACAGAGTAAAGGGTGAAATGACCTGGTCATAAAATCTGGCTAGTCTCTGGGTTTGATGTACAGTTCTGGGTTTTATAAAAACTGCCTTTGCTCTGAGCTCTGCAGCCATTAGTGGGAATGATTATCGCCATATATTTCAACCTGTAGTCGCCTGCTGAGGGTTTAGGCAATAGCAACTCCAAGGTCTTGCTCGTGACAGTAGGGAAAACAAATGATTATTATAAGAAGGTAAAGGTAATTGGCCATAATTCACAAGGCCCAAGGAGTTTCTGGCTGGAATCAAAGCTGGTTTCCATAGATTGAAGGTGCCTGGTTGACAGGCCGTTTATCTGGATGCATGGAGTTGTTACACTGCAGCTCCCACTGGTGCTTCAGAGGAAAATGATTTCAAATTGTATGATTTCACGATATTATTTAATCAGTCACTGTGGTACCTAAAAGCAAATACAGGCCTCAGGACATTTATCATTTACATGGCCTTGTTCTAAACATTCACCGGAGACAGAAGTAATCCTCACAAACTTTCCAAACACAACCCAGTGCTCCTACTAATGATATATTGATCTTGATTTTCACTTCATACAAGATCACCAAGGCCTTTGTATAAATAAACCATAAACATAAATGGCACCATTACCGTTGATCACCACTAGATGGTGTCATGTGTAGCAATGCCTCAGGATGTGACATAAGCACGACATTTCCCAGAGGGCTTGAAGTCCATCTACAGACCAAAAAAAGTATACTGCATGCAAGGTATGTATGCTGGGCATGTATATTGTTTCATTAAAGAACAAGTGATATATTATTTGATATCAATGATCTATACAACCACTCTGAGATCAGAAATCCAGATGGAACAAACCTTGGTTTCTTGCTGTAGCATTTCATAGCTCTTTTGAGTGTCAGAAATATTTCAGCATCCTATTAAAACAGTTCAGAACAAACTAAACCTCTTAAAATGAGGGCTATCAATCCTATCAACCGATAGCGTCTTTACATAATACCACTTTATCCAATCACATTGACATGCTTGACTTCAGCAAGGACAGTTGCATGTTTGACACACAAAGACCACAAGTCTCTTTTTCCTCGGGTCAAAGGTAAAGTCCTGACCTGGTGAGGCCAACATGCTCTTGTTAATAAAACAATAAACAGCAGTCTTCTCTCAATAACCCCCCAGTCAGCACCCTCACCAGCAGGCTTAGCTTTCTGAAACTCACTTTCATCTCTATACACTAAACTTAAGGTGGCATGCATGTGTACAATTTTGTTCACACATCACCATTCTCACCACAAGAACACAAGGCTTATGATTGCAGAAATATAAGCAATAATTAATATCGAAAATGCATACAAAATCCTGTTTACACATGAGGGCTGAAAGGGAAGTTTAATAAGACTTTATTTACTCTTTGCCCACCATATGTGATGGTCCTGTGTGTTTGAAATCTAAGATCAGTCACAGAGGGGGGCCCCGGGGCTCCCAGGACACCTAATACCCTGCGTGCTCCAGGGCCGGTGAGAAGAAAAAGAGCAAAATTGGATTAGATATCAAAATAGGGTCAGTGTTTGTTTTAATCAGTCTGGTGACACAGGGAGCGCTTTAAAGCAACGGGTAAGGAGAGCCTGGAGAGAGAGAAAGAAAACCAGAGAGACGGTGAGGAAGACAGATAGTGACAGAGAAGGGGAAAAGGAAAAGGAGACAGAGAGGGCAGCCGGGGTGATTGGTCCCCAGGCTATGGCTGCAGGCTGCAGGGGTGGCTGGCTTTATTCCGAGTTCACTGTCAGGTCTTCAAATCAAGGCAAACATGATCGCTTCCACAATCTAGCACGAGCATCCAAAATGAGCTGCGGCAGCCGTGTTTGTTCTTGTGTTTTCCCCACAACACCTAAAAATTGTCTGACAAAGGGCGCCTCCGATTAAATTAATGCCCATGAAATTTGGGGTTTTTCTGTTAAGATGGTGCGGATCAACAACAAAAAAAACATTGCTTTGTGGGTTTCTGCATTGAACGTGTTTCAAATAAAGCTGAACACTTTAAATTTGTCTTGTCTTGGCACACGGTTCTAACCAAAGGGTTTTTGTAATCTTAGGCATTCTGGATATGATTGACAACGATAACGTACATTTACAGGCAGAGAGGGATCTACAATGAGTGCACAGCTTGGGCTTTTTCCCCCCCATCTAGGTGAATGCAAAATTACATTCCCTTGTCAATCCAGTGAATAGTAGCTCTCAGGAAATGTACTGTGGTTGCAGCTGACTAGACTTTCCATGGCAGGACTTAAAGTCCTTACCCGGATACAGCAGTGAATTTCAGTTGTCAAAAACTATTTTCCTTTTCCAGAACGAATTCAGACCGTATTAGGGGAACATTTGCCATTGTTTCCCATGGGCAGCAACACAAAGGAGTAGTTACCCATAATCTGTGATGTCACATGTGAGGAATGACTGGGGGGGAAAAAAAGTTTGTAAGATTCTTGATCACGCACACAACATGTAAAGCTCGCAGACGTCAAATGTCTTTTAACTTAAAGTCAGAGGAGCCTCTCTTGACTGTGGATCCAAGTGGTATTATGGGTTGATGTTTTAGCTTTCTGGCTTTGTGTCTTACTAAGTTATTCAGTTCCACAATTGAGCCATGACGCATCTAAATGCTGAAAAATGAGTGTTATTTCCTTTCAAGTGCCACCCATGTACAATCCACTGATCTACAATATTACTTACAGCAGGAAGAGTAAAAACAAGAGCACTTAGATCACAATAGTGGAAAAACCTCTAAGGCGTAATGCTGGGTAAGGCTGCACAGTGACTCGGTTGTGTCATATGTTTTCGTATAGTTTTCAATTTTGCTGCTATGTGGGCATGTGTCTCTCTGTGTGTGTGTATCTCTCTATAAATATACAGAATTTATGTGGGTCAGAGAGGGTGAGAAGCGAGAGGGCGAGAGAGAGTGTGTCCTAATTCCTTCGTATCCATCAGCCATCTCCATGGCGTTTGGTAATGTATCCCTGGTCGGAAGTGCAAATCCAGCTGCTGCGAAGTGACCATAAATTAGATTTTCTGAAACTTGGTGCAGACGTGGTCTCAAGTGTGTCATTCGGAGCGCTCAAGGCCGTCGATTGCATTGCAGCTTTCATTATCATCATCACGTCCCGCCAATAGTGCCGATTGCCCTCCGATTATCACAGCTGTGCACCATTTTTGTTTGCCTGCTGCAGCGCTGCACCGCCAGCCAACACAAGAGGTCTTAGCTTGTTAAAACTCTGAGCTTTGCGATTTTTCTTTCTTTCTTTTTTTTTTTTTTAAATGTAAAGTCACACTGAAAACATTACAACTTATGCTTTTGCACTTTGAGGGTCGACGTTCGAGTGCTGTGCCTGCTGAAAGCTTTTCCAAATCATAAGGAATTCAATTGGGTATATTAAGATTTTTGCAGCTGCTTTTTATTCCTCAGTGTGAAGAGTAATTCCAAACACTTTATTTTCAATCCAGCCACGTCAGCCCCCAGGGTCATTTGCTTTTTGTCCTTCTAAACAGACAGAATTCTCGGTCTCGGTCTTTCTAGGTGGGACTCCACTCAGTCTGATTCGCTGTGCTGCTCTGCTCTTGTCCAGAGCTGCGACAGCCTCAGTCAGATGTGCGAGCATTCGGCTAATTTACAGACCTCGTCCTTTGAGTCTATGGCAGATAGCAGGGCCGGTTTGGGCTACACGATGTCCTTCACTTACTCGAAGCTGATAATTCTGTGTGTTAACTGAAAAGATGTGCTCTACGCCTTTCATTATCTATAGCTGAAAAAAGGGGGGCGGGGGTGAGTCTGAGAACTGAACTGAAACAAAACCCTTGCGAGCGAGGAGCTGTGGTGAAGAACGGCATTATAGCCAGTTTCTGGGTGGCTGTGTGGGGGGTCACGCTCCGTGCCCAGGCCCTCAGGGCACCAGTAGCGGGATGGGCCCGAACATCCGCTGGAAGGATGACCCCAGCTATCCCTCTGGAGTTTGGCTTGTACAGCTGTGTCTGATTGGACAGGAATAAAGGGCTGCGCTGCATCGGGGGGAGTTTGGCATTCAGGAGATATAAGAACTGACTATTTTCAGGAGTGCTTCCTAATTATGCTGATCTGTATTTCCTACACAGAGAGTGATGGGAAACATGTACTCAAGAATATGTTTGAGTAAGATCAATTTCTCATTCTGTGGTTCACCAGTGTAGAAATACATCATGGCAAGTAGAAGCTTGATGAATTCTGCTCACATCCTAAAGAGCATGTTGATGTGGGAGCACAGAGCTGGTTGCATGGCCCCTTCAGGGCGCCCTTGAAAAAGCCAGTCTGCTCGTATGCGAGTACCTGCAAACGTCTAATGACACAAGATTTTTTGTTTTTACTGGCAACTCCGGGCGGCTGTTGGAGCAAAATCATTTTTTTTTTCTCTGAGGTTGTCAGTGAGAGTGTAAAATTCCACTGCAATATATCTATATCGTCCTATTCCGTTTTATCAGGGTTGGGGATTTCACAGAAAAGTACCGTGTGTATGTTCAGGACATTTCACACCCTGACTCATATTCACTGACAGTGAAATATGAGCAGGTGAAATCGGTTATAATTTTTGCGACTGTCATCCCTTCCCTCAGCTGAACTCGCGCAAACAGTGATTTACTGCGAGGCTCTGCGAGTGGAAAAAAAATTTAAAATAAAATAATAAAAAAAAATCTGTATATCGTGTTGTTCTTCTGCGGACTTTCATAAGTATTTATCCAGAATGTAGCTGACGCGTTTCGTCCAAAAAATGTGAGAAAACGGCTGCTACCGGAGACCTCCAGTGCGTCAGGAGTTTTCTCATTTGATGCGCTGGAGACGGAGGCCGCTGCCAAAGCCGCAGGTTCTGTCTGGAGCCTCAGGATTACAGACCCGCGTGTGTGTGTGTGTGTGTGTGTGTGTGTATGCCAGAGCAGCCATACAGGCTTTCGCACGCATAAATGTTTGTGCGAATCAGCTCTTCCACTGTATGGAGACAGTCATCCGTCTTTAGTGGTGAACGCGTTAATATACCCGAGCGTGGCCTTTGAAAAAATTGAAAAATAAATATTTCCCCATTTTTTAAAATACATTTTCCAATGTGTGTGTGTGTGTGCGCGCGCACGGAGCATGCGAATGAATCTACTTCGTCAATTTTGTACTCACTTAACTTTTTCATATTAAATTAAAGGTCGTCAGTGGGTTCACTCAAGGCAATTATGTATGAGGCCTATTTCAGTTTATGCGATTATCTAGATTTTTCCGTTTCAACCGATCGTTATAATAATAATTGTCGAATAATAATCATGTAAAATAAAATGTTTTTCCTGCTGACAAGAAATAGAAAAGGAACTTTTCCTTTCATCATCAATGAAAACCATCTTAATTTAAGTATATTTTCAAAATGACCCGCTGATTGAAAAAAAATGAAAGTCTGAAAACAGAAGCGAGGAGAAAAAGAAGGAAACCGCAAATGCAAATGATTAAAAACGCGATTTCCCCCGTATTTTTTTTTATACACAATTGAGCCATTTTAGACGAGAAAAGTGTACATTTATGTGGATACCAAGTTCATTACAAACTATGTGTGGGTCCATCCCCTAATAAGACAACATTATCACTGTAATTCAAATCGAACAGTCCAAGATATTGGTTTAAAATCTGTGAATGGCAAAATACCAGTTTGGATATGAATTAAATCGCCGGACAATTTAGTTTAAATTTCAACACCATCAGGCCATGTGATTTATTTATTTTTTCCACATCACAAATTGATTTTTTCCCATTATACCCCAGTCATATTCTATCAGCCCAGATAGATCAGAGTGTTCTTTCCCTCCCAGGATTCACACGCGTCTGCAGGTGGTTTGTGTCTTGATTCCTTACGCGCACTTTCGTCACACTCACCCGAAACGTCTGTCCGGAGGACCCGAGCAGGGTCTTTCGCCTCCCCATGAAAATGCCACTTTCGTTCAGTGACATTTATCGAGGCCCGTTTTTCTTGAGCAAGAGATGCCCCCAACAATTCCGCAGCTTCACTCCACACGCTGCCTCTAGTCCTGCCTTTAACCAACTTTCCCCCTCGATACCGCGGAGGAACTAAAAAAATCAGGCATATCCATAAAGCTACTTCAGCTCATTCTTGATTCAAAACGTTAGCTTACTTGAAGCCCGAGTCTGCATAGGACTTAAAACTGTTTGCCAGTTCATAGTTGACACAACATATTCGGTCATGGCTAAAATAGACCGGACACGGTCAAGGATAAAACTGGATTTTTTTTTTTGGATTTTTTTTTAAAGAGGGCCGGAGCTGTTAATTTCAGTGATAAATATTTTTGTTTGACGATTAGCCACAAAAGCAGTTTGGACGGAAATGACAGGCCATTTGTGAGTCTGCTGCGCTGCGCGCGTGGCCGCCCAACAGGACCCCTGCGCCAGGCGGCCCGCCGCCGTCCCCCCTGTGAAACGTTGTTATTGAGGGATTATTTATTTCTGGCTCTGGCGTGTGTCCGCCGTGGCTGATACAGCCAGATGGTTTTGCTAAGGTGCGTGTTTACGGATTCCTAGAGATCGCGAGGAGCGAGAGCAGCGCCGGTCTGTCCTTCATTAAGATCCAGGCAGAGCGGAGAAGCATTCATCACGACAGACCGAGCTTTCATAAGACGGTGTTCCTGCACGCACGCACACACGCACACACACACACACACACACACACACACTGAGCTACTGAGGTCTGGGCTACTGTGCCGAGCGAGGCTCTTCATTCATAACTAAACGAGGCTCGTATTAAACCGCTAAAGTATCCGAGCGTTACTAGATAGCACCTGCAGTTCCCCTGCCCAGCTGCGGTGCACCCACCCAGGCCGGCGATGCAAAGCAGCTCCTGTATAACTTGAATTATTTTTTTTATTTATTTTTATTTTTTTTTATTTTTGTGCTGTGCAATAGACTATTTTATAGATCCTACATAATATTTATGCTGAAAAATAATACAGTCAAGTGTACAGGCAGCTTTGGCAGGTTTTTCTGTTGTAGGCCCTACAGCAAGCCTTTGTGGTGGTTCTGTCTTGAATTTTGAAGTGAGTGCTTCCAATTTCCCAAACTACAACACGGGCGGACTTCATGATAAATTATCAAAAGAAAAAATAATTATGATTAACCAAGGCTGTAGGATTTTGTCATTGCTAGTCACGTAGCGAGGTTGTTTGGTATGAGGATCACCAGGAGGTTGGTGAAAAGCCCCATGTGTCACCTCACTGTATTTTCCAGCAGTAAAAAAAAAAATAGAAGAAGCTTGTCTTTAAAAAAAATGCTTATACATTTGAGGAGTATTGTTAAAAATGTTTTTTTATGCGGTATAATTCCAAGCAAAACAAGTCTGCAGTCTATGAGGTACTTTGAGTAGGTCTTTTGTCCCGTCATTGCAGCATCGCATCTCTGGTGTGTTGTGGCTTTAGACGCTCTTGACTTGCTGCTGACACTCACATTGCTCCACTCTGCTCCATGACGCCTCACACGGGGTCAGACAGAGGACAGCAACCACACTTCCCTGTCCCCTTCGAAAACCTCAACCCCTGTGGGTGCAGCAGACCAGCTTAAGCTTCCCAGAATGCACCTCTCCAGCTTGCTGACCCCAAGGTCGTCAGCTGTCAATCACGGCCTCAGCTGGCTCTGCAGCTCCTGGACACAGACCGGAGGATGTAAGGGAGGCCTCTGAGACAAGCCCCGGCTCTGCATATGGGATCATCTCTGTGCATTCATGGCGGGTAATTAAATTAGCTATCCTTCTCCTATTCTAATGCAAACCTCAGGTTGAATCGCCACCCTGTACGTGAGAGGAAGGGCCCCAGGCGATGATAGCTGGACAAAGGCAGCCAGCTTGCAAGTATAGAGTTGAGCTTCATTCGAGCTGGCCATCAATGTTGGTTTTCATCTGGCAGGTTGAAGTTAATAACTCCATACATGCTGCTGGGAGATTGACAAGATAGTCGGTGGAAAAGGTCAGATCTCCGTTTTCCCCGCTATACACCTGACAGACTTTATCCGTTTTTATGGCCTTGCTAAATGTTTGTCTACGCTTTTAAAGGATACATTTTCCTTCCTCAGCAAAGAGCTGTACCGTCCCAGTAGATCATTCAGGTTGTGCCGGTGCGAGTGCACGCGGTCGTGCATGTGCTGTGCTGTTTGGTGTAAGAGAGAGGATGTAAGGTGTAACACAGTGTGACAAAAGCCCCGCAGACGGACAGCCGGCCCGAGAGGATGTAGTGGAGGGAGGGGTGGACATGGCTCTTTGGCCCGGGGGGGCTGCAGGGTGCGCAGTGAGAGTGCAGGGTCACCTTTATCCATGCTGTCTGTACCCAGAGGTGGTGGAGGGGTGGGGGGGAGACCTGGGACACCCAACAGGCTGAACTGATTTCCTGTGCAGGGTCATGCCCAGGACAGGCTTGTAGGACAAGGGTTTAAAGCCATGGGGTGTGGCGAGAGGAGCTGGTCATGGTATGGACAGCGAGTTGATGCTTTTCTTGCCTCCCCACCCTTCTCTCTATTCTTTGGTGAAGTTAAAATGCACACATCTCTGGCAGCAGTAGGATTTAGTCATAATTTCATATAACGCGGTCATTTTATAAAGAATAAGTGCTTTGTTTTGTTTGATGTGGCTGAGTTTCCAATGTCTATTTTATCCTGAAAGTTGGGCCACTCAGTGCATGAGTGGCAAAACCCTCCCTCTTCCCAAATGTAGTTAGGCAAGCCACATAGCATGTCTACACAGACTCATATAGGGGACTCTAGTTCCTCGGTGAGCAACATACCCATAATCCTCTACATCTCATGGTTGATGCGATATTCATATAAACACTGTTACCTGAGGCGGCTACAAGATCAGACGCTCTTCCTCTTCCCCATATTTCTGGAATGGATTTACTCAGCTGGGTTTGTGAATTCAAGAGCGTTCTGCTGCCTCGGGCTACAGAGGACATGCTTGTCACGAGATTTGAGAACCATATCCGTGTCCCCCCGTGTGCACATTTTAAAACACATACTCTCCCCTAACTGAATTAAGAGGTTTTTAACGGTGGTCAGCCAGGCAGTTTGATAAATGCCAGCTAGTATGCCTTAGCTGTAGTTCACAGGTGGGGATACACTCGGGGTGTCGGAGGGCGGAGGGTGACGTTTTGGTTTGACATCAGTCTTTTTTAGGCTCTGCGCTCCACTGACCCAAACTTAATCAAAGTCATGTTACACAGAAATGTCATTAGGCCTCATATGTGAGGTTACCAATCATTAAAAGGAGCTCTTCCTTTCCGCTTAAGCCACCATGTCTTTGCAATTGTGCCCAGACGACGACTGGAGTTTGCATTTTGTCCATGGCAACACTTTTATGAGTCTCCTGACAGGAATCTAGTTTGACATTGTTTTCTGCACACGGAGAGAGAGAGGGTCATTGGCATGAAAAAAAAAAAAAAAAAAGCTTTGCTGTTGATTATCGTAACGTCTGTCTTCCTGAGCTTTTAACATTCGTCAGGTTTTCTGAAAATGCGGTCAGACCGTGTGCAAATGACAATTCGAGGAAGAATGTTTGGAGCCGTCATTCATCTGCCATGTTAGCTCCATATTGCTTGATGCGCTACCCTTTTTTTTTTTTCACCCCCTGCGCTTGGATCTAGAATGTGTGCTGTGGACACTTTGACATTTCGGAGCTCAAAATGGACTCAAATGGTGCTTGTGAGGCCTCTCAGCCCAAATGGACGTCATGTTTACACACTTGTCCATCAGCTGAGCAGCGCGCGGCCTCAGGTATCCACAGAGATGGTGAGATGTCCCCAAAACCAACCGCTCCAAGCCTGAACCCGGTAAGTGCACTGTGTTTAGACAAGGTTTGTCCAGATTGGCGATAACATGTCAGTATCAATGCCCTTTTTATCTTGCTGCTATAAGTCTAACCCATAGTGAGGATATTCAATCACTTTAGAGCTGGATTGTAAAAAAAAAAAACTTGTCTGGCACAGTTTGCATAGATGGAAGCACATTTCTCTCTGCTTTTCGCTACTTTAGGCAGTATTGTTGTTTTCATATTCAGACTATTAAAACATGTCAGTTGAGGGATAAGAAAAAAAAAATCCACAAAGATTCTACATTCATTTTAAAATGTGCAAATGAGGGAAAACAAATTATGACACTTTATTGTTTTGTTGTTTCCCTAACTTCTGAAACACGTTATCCAGCACTGGATACCAGCAGCAGATTGATCGAAAAGCAAAATATGAGACGAACTGCTGCATATGTCACACCGATGAATCAGTAATGTACAGGACCACTATTTTCTCATATTTTGATGCCGTTTTTTTGGCCTGAACGGCTAATGCAAACTTTATTTTGCGAAATCAAGCTTTTTTTTTTTTAATTTAAATTTACAATCAAATTCGAAATGAATTTTAAAAAGAATACTGGTTTTGTTACTGGTTATATTTTCCAAAATTTCATGATTTCTAAATGAATTACTACATATGTTCGAAAACACACTTTTTCTGCGTGTTTGTTTCGCGTCATCTTTTTTTCCCCTCATGAACGCCGCGATATTTTCCAATTCGATTTTCAGGCTTAAACGAAAAATAACGGTGTTACTCTTCCCCCCCCCCCTCCCAAAGTAAAGCTCGTGAATAAATAAATACAGCTGCATGTGAGCATTTATTTTTTTTTATTGACAATATTTGCCTATGTTATTAAGGACTATGGTACATTTATTCTCCGCGTCATTTGCTTGACGTCGCCAATCTTTTTTTTTGCTGACACCATCGCTGATCAGGCCCGCGTTTATTTCACTTCTCAAACGACTTTCATATTGGGGGGGGGGGTTATTATTTTTTTTAAGTGACGTAAGTTTCTCGCTCTTTCTCGTGTCGGTGGAAGAATAATGTACACATGAAGAAACATTAATGTCTAAAACATCGAAATCTAACTGGGCAAATAATTACATGGATAAGGAGAGACTGGATACCAATGAATCCTCGGTGTTTCGGACATCCCGCAAGAAGCGACCTTTTCACTAAAATAAAGTATCTCAAAATTTACTGGATTTGGATTAAACGCGTGAGAAAATCGGCACTCGAACGCCACTGTCGCCGCCGCTTTCTGTCAGGCGCGTCTGCTGCCCCGCGTCATTTACTGATTAGACCCATAACGATATATGAAGTAGGAATTAAATGGTTAATTGGAGGGACACAAACCACACGTGATTGAATTTTTGGTGGATTATACTGATGGATGTCGTAATAGAAACTCTGTCTCTCTCTCTTTCTCACTCTCACTCCCTCTCTCTCTCTCTCTCTCTCTACGCACACACACACGCACACACGCACACACACACACACCGGTTTCACGGGTCTTTGTTTCTGATCTGTTAAATCCCACCCACTTGACATGAGCGCCGAGGAGAAAAAAATCTCTCACTCCGGCGGCGCCCTCTCCATCAGCGGCCAGTCGCTGCCGTCTGTCCTGCCTGCTGGACCCGTAAGATGGAGACGGAGGGTTGTTTGTCTTTCTCTTCGCAGACCAGCAGGAGGACGCCGGAGAACTCCCCGGGACTGGAGCACGGCGGCACCGGCTCCTTCCTCCCCTGCGATGAGCTCCAGAAGCCCTCGCACCTTCCTCCTCTCCCTCACCGGCTCAGCCTGCGCGGGGACCTGTACGCCGCCGCCGTGGGGCGGTTCGGCGGCGGCGGCGCGGCGGAGTTTACGCACGGCGTCGGCGGCGGCGTCGGCGCGGCCAACCCGCCGGGCTCGCCGTCCAAGCACAGCAAGTTCCTGGACAGTATAAATCACGATCAAAAGAGGACGGCCACAAGCGGGAAGCCGGGCTTTTATGAGAGCAACTCGGAGGGTAAGTTGGAGAAAAAAAAAGAGAGAAAAGAATTAAACAATTGCAGCTGACCTACATATGAGGAGCAATGCGGGGTGACCTTCACTTTTCACAACGAACGAAATGGTCTTCACTGAAAACAAGGCACAGTTACACAATCTGTAGCTACGTGCATTTAAATGCTGATCACAATTTGCACCTCACCCCCAATTTTGCACATTACATCAAGACATGCATAATAAAGGTGTAAAAAAAATATGGATACATTGACCAAAAGATGAGTCATATTTCTACCTTTGAATTTTCTTTACTAATTATATAAATCTGAGGGTCACCCCCTTTTTTCCGCTCTGCATGTTTCAGGGTTCTCAGGTCCCGCTGACTAATAATCGCACAAAAGTGTTGCTTGAATTTTACTACAGGAAATGTTATTGTGATAAAAATGTCAACACCTTTTCTTTCACTTTACAGTTCTTGGTGTAAAGTGGGAGAGGTTAAAGGTCAGCCTGCCCACAGGTTGAGTGTCATTAGGCTATATGGCTTTAAGATTAGTTTTAAGCTTGATATACTTTGATTATACTTTGACTCTAACAAATTCCTTTTTGCCTGTTTCTCATGTTCGTCATATAGAGATATACTGTATTTTTTTCATGTAAAATGGAACGGAATGGACTTTTGAGCTGTGAAAGCGGGCGTGAGCTCGAGGGCTGTCAGGCCAAATAACCTACAAATGTCCATCTTGGGAAGAAAAGTAGCGACTGTGTATGTTGAACCGAAGCCTGAGGAAATTATGTGGTCTTCCACTTTATTTATTGGTGTTGATGATTCTGCAAAGCAACAAAGGATATGAGCACTGATAAGGTCCTTGTGATATCTGTGTCCAGAATAATATACAACAGCTTGATTCATGTTACTGCCAAAGACAGCGACAAGGTTTTTTTTCCCACAATTAGTTATGAAAGCAATATCGGCGGCCCTGTTTTAAAGAAGACTTTCATTACTTTTCTTTTAAATTCTTTTTAAATAAGAGGAGACTTTAGTGGGTTCCCTCTCCTCATGTCTGTCTCGCACGCATATTCAATGCACACACACACACGCGGGCGCACACGCGCAAACAGACGTGTGTATGCGCTATCTACTGTTAACAATTAGTATAATTTATCCTGTAATTTATTACTGTGATTGGGCAGGGTTTTGCAAATATCTCTGTGTACATACATGTACATCTACCAATACTATTCATTTGTGTTTCTGAGTTTGGGTTTGTTCATCTTCAAAGGAAAAGGCTTCTTCCTGTTATGTCTGCGGTGGGAGGAAAGTTAAGTCACCGAAGTAAATCTCATCAGCCATCCACTCGCTTTTATTTTTTTCTTTTCATGGTTACATTTGCAATCAATTCCCCAACTCTTATCCAGAATTTACACTTTTTTTTTATAAATTGCTGAAGTGATTTTTTTTTTAAGTATTGTCACAGAATTAATTTTTTTTGTTTGAAAACTCGCTTAAATGCTCAAATGTTTCCCACAATATGTTTTTAAAGGGGACTGTTTGTTTGAGTAAAGAAAAATGCTTCTGCGCTTTTGCATCATTGGGGAGTTTAAATGCTTAAAAAAAACATTAAGATCTTTTTTTTAAGATTTTCAATCGCTTTAGTTCTCTGGTTTATACGGATGGTGCTCCTATGTAGAGGTTTTCTTTTTTTGTGTCATGTGTAAGGCATGTGCACCATAATATATCCAAAGCAACATATACACCCAAATGAGAATTGATATTTGCCAATCCAGAGATGCGCTTTGTAGACAAATGTATTAAATATTTCCATTAGTGTTAAATTGAGAACAACCCATCTATATTTTTAATAATTTTGTGAATCGTTTAAGACGGAGTAACCTTTTTGTGGCAATATAAATTGTACTGAGAAAGAAGCTTAGAAAAGAGGCGGCTTAAATTCCTATTGCGTCAAATTCAGTATTACAGTCGATCTGTATGTCCATAGTCGCAGCATGATATTTCTACTTTTAAATTTTTAATCCATCCCCTTATTTGCTTTTTCCTGTACTTCCTATAGATCTTCAGTTACATTGGAGTGGAGGCAGAGCGGATGTGGGTGTTTGACAGAGTCAAAGCTATACAATGTCCCGCGGTCCCGTTCGCAATCTTGACAGCGAATATTTCGGCATGAAGTGCTGTGTGAGGTTGGATCTAATGGACTTGAGGAAATTAAAGTTACAATGAAAAGTGCTCTCTGTAGGGTCTATATTGAATTAAGAGTTTAGCAAAGTAATGTCTCAGCTGCCCCTGGTGAATGACTGCAGATAATGAGGATGGATTTTGTTTGGAGCTCGGGGTAAAGCGTAATGAATATGGACAATAACATCCAAACACTGCAGGAGGGGGCAGACCTTTTCCATGGTCTGGTAACAGGAAGGGACATAATGCTTTCAGATTCCCCCCCAAGGCTGAATGTGAAGGGCATAATGTGCATTTTTAATTCAAACAGTCAGGCTTTAGCTGATGCAAATCCATCTAAATTACAGTGCCTTATCTTAGGTGTTTTATTCTTAATGTAAATATTTTTGAAATAAGACCTCATATGTCTTGAAATTTCCAAATAAGCAAATATCAATTTGCTGTAGACTTACTTGTTTCATTCAAGCCCACACATTTACAGTTTACTGGCCTACGTATGTATGATGTCTGGGCTAATCAAGTTAAAACAGTATTGGCTAAATTAGTGTTTTGTGTGTGTGCGCGTGTGTGTTTTGTTTTTCTCGGGCAAACGGTTCAGCCGCATTTAGAAGTTTGTGCTTTACAATCAATGTTGCCGATGCCCGAAAACAAAATGTTTGACGTGACACACTCTTTAATTAGCTGTTGTAACAATTTTTAGTTATATGCTTTTAAAATTGGAAAACTATGTTTATTGCAAGAGGATACGATATGAATGCTTTTACAGTCAGTAAAACTGGGTTTGGTGGATAAGTCAGTTATCTGCTCCGGATTTGCAGCACTGTTGAATTCTGGAGGCTCCGTGATAGTCAACAATGTTCTCCAGCGTCTTTCCCTGTGTGTTCGCAAACAAAGGAAATCAACAAAGAGTTTTTCTTTTAAATAAAAAAAAAAATCATTTTACCATTAATTCTTTGATAAGATTAATTTTTTTAAGGCAATGAACCTCTGGACCGTAGTGCAGCAGCAACAACAAAGACCTCCAAACAAAAACATTTTTTTTTAGATAAACTATTTGACAGCCAATTAGATCAGAAAAATATTAAAATCTTTATCAGACGTTCACGATTGTAAAACGTTAGCGGTCCCGCAATTGATTTGATTCTAAATAGGAACCTTAAAGACAACATGGCCACACTCTGAAACCATCACACAATAATAATAGTAAAAAAATTTTTTAAAAAGCCAGAATTTCCATTTGAATTTATACTTCTATTTAGAAATGTTTTTTCTTTTATTTGTTTAATTTGAGTGCCTCTCTTGTGTGCTCTGCCTGCCTCAGTCAGAGAGAAAGGAGCGCCTAAAACCATGGGCTACCCCGGGATCAGCGCCGACTGTTGCGGCAAGCTGAAAGAGCCGAGCCGAGCCTTGCAGGGGGACTCTATCGCCGACTCCATTGACCTCTCAGGCAAGAACAAGAAGCGGCGCAACCGCACCACCTTCAGCACCTTTCAGCTGGAAGAGCTGGAGAAAGTCTTTCAGAAGACGCATTATCCCGACGTGTACGCCCGAGAGCAGCTGGCCCTGAGGACCGAGCTCACGGAGGCTCGAGTTCAGGTGTGTCTCTCGGCAACTGTTTTGCATCAGTATTGCTACGTTTTAATTTCTACCGATATAACCACAAGCGGAGGAGGGTTTTACGACCTCACCGAGACTTATTCTCTTGTGGAAATATTCAAATCTATGCCGTATTCTTTTATTTGATAGGTTTGGTTCCAGAATCGTAGAGCCAAGTGGAGGAAACGGGAGCGATATGGCAAGATTCAGGAGGTCCGCAATCACTTTGCTGCTACATATGACATTTCTCTGCTCCCTCGCCACGATGCATACCAGGTGGGCAACTGCAAATGTCAAATTATATTAAATTTGAATATTGTGTCCATATTTCCCAGAATGTGTTCATCTATGCTCATTCAATCAATTTGCAAATGTGTGTAAATATAAAATCTCTCTGTGTCCAGATGCAGGGCAACCTGTGGCCAGGGGCTGCGTCTGGAGGAGCCGGTGGTTCAGGTGCTGGCTGTGTCCTCGGAGCCGACTCCATCCCTTCCTCCTGCATGAGCCCATACCCTCACCCTCACAGCAACCTACAGGGCTTCATGGCCATGCCCACATCCCCCAGCCACCCGCACCACCACCACCCGCCTCACCATCCTGGCATCAATGGCCTCTACTCGCTCCACAGCTTTCCGGGAGGCCTTGGGTCCCCATCCATTGAGGGTGCCGAGACCGAATACAAGCCAACGGGCCTGATGGCACTGCGAATGAAAGCCAAAGAGCCAGGCAGCATCCTCTCCTGGCCTACATGACCACAACAGTGCCAGCTCCCCAATATGCACTGACTGAGCCAAAATTCCTGACCCATACACAATCCCAGATGTAAACACCCACCTCAGCATAAGACTCAAATGTAATATTTGTTCTAAGACAAACCTGGAGACCTTTCATAATTCAGAAGATCTTGGAGTAGGAAATTCATGAACACCGAGGGCAACTTGAGCCTCTTGCACAGAAACCCAGTGCTCTCATGGGAACTTTTAGGCTGTTTAAAGCGAAGGAATTTTTATTTAAGCATGTACAAAAAAAATGTAATTATCATATTAATCATTCATGTCTGTTGTGCTTTATAGTGTGACCAGCAATAAAGGAGTCCATCTATATCACCTGTACTGTTCAGTAGAGTTATGGATTATAAGGTTGAGGAAACAAAAACAGTTTCAGCAAGATTTTTTTCTTTTCTTTCCTTCTTTTTTTTGGCCTTTTTTGTTTTTGCCTTAAGACAATTCTTTTACAAGACAATAACCCAGAGACCTGACTTAAAATTTTTGTCTATGGGAATCTGTTTATGAGTAAAAAAATGCTTCAGAGGCTGTGGTTGCCGTAAACAAAAAAAAAAAAAATGTTTCTGCTGAATGGGAAGTGATTTTTTTTCTCTTTCTTTTTTTTCTTTCTTTCTTTCTTTTCATTTATTTTGTATTCAGTAAGTGAAGGGACACGCCATACATGTGCAGTCCACTTGGCTTGACCTCAAGAAGCCTGCAGGTGGCACCTCATGTATCAGGAGCAAGCGGCAGGTTTGTTAATGAAAAGCTAACAGAGTGATGGCACGTCACAACTGATGATAAAGTAGCCCCCACCCCCACCGCCACCCCCAACACCACCCTCTATCCCCACCCCATGGACTCTGCCCTCACATCATGGCAGGGATTTTTCATTCACATCTGGCATCAGTAGTAAACTGGACCAACTGTAACGAGTTACACTTTAACAGAAGGAATCGGGCTAACCAGAGCTTAGACTGTTTTTTGTTTTACGGTAATATTGCGTATTCTGAATCCAGGTTGTCTGGTCTTAGCTTTTATCCATTAATACCTCTGTTCATGTGGTGCCTTTTGTTTTTTTGTTTTGTTTTTTGTTTTCAAAGAAACAAAAACAAAAAAAAAAAACAGATGGACAAATATGTTTCTGTGGCATTTAGTCTCACATGTACTCTGAAAATACATTCCTAATCAGTGTTGTCAGGAACTCTCTTTGTTGTGTTTATCCAAAGCAATTTATTTGACTGTCAATGAAACACTGAATTGCATGGTACCATCCCATCTGGTGTATATTACCAAATACCAACATATTCATGTCAGATGTACCAGTATTTCAATCTGGGTGGATTGAAAATGCATCTTGAATTAAAAAAAAGAGAAAGTTCCACTGGTGGACAAATCCCTCCCAAGTTCAATTTACTCCCCAGGAGTGTACACAGCTTACAGAGGAATATATTGGCTTTTCTTTCCCTTTGCTTGCTTCACCATGACAGCCATGCTGGGGCGGATTAGCCGCCATTCCCTTAGTCTATGCCGGGGTTTTGTGTGAGCCACTAACATGTGGTTCCAATAGAAAAATGCACAAACCCATCAGAAACACTTTCCACACCCACAGCTTCAAATTCCAGCCAGGCCCTGGGAGACGGCAGCTCTTACTGAAGTTACATAGTCCTCCTGATTAAATCCCAGATTAAGTGAAGAAGATAAGAAGACTTGTCAATGGGGATAAGGGACTGAGGAGATGGCCATCTTTAGAAAAGCTGAAGAAATAGCAGATGGTGGATCAGTGCTCGATCTTAATATTTATTTTTAGATGGAGCAGCTTAATTAGATCGGGTTGTCTCATAAACGGAGAGGGAAAACTCGGTGGCTTGGTGAGTTTGATATATTAACACAAAACTTTGTCAGGATAGTTACATGATGAAAATGGCTTTATAAGTATGGTTTATTTCACCTGTAGATAGAAGCAGAAAATGATGACCTCATATTAAAATGCAGGGCCATAGATTTTGGCTAAGTTTTTTCATTAAAATGCATTTATATAGCATTAACTTTGATGTGTAGACTCAATATATCAGGCTACAAGGACCTTATATAATTGATCAAAATACTGTACATGAAAAACGTAAAGTCCAGACTTTGCAGTGCAGGGGGGAGTTATTAACTAAGCATCACTCAGTGTGCCAGGGTCACTGGGTGAAGACTGTCACTAGAGCCTGGAAATTACTATACCATTAGCCCTGGTAATGGAAAAAAATATGATTTAATGCTCATTAAAATCTGCAAAGCCGCCTGCTGGCCAGTGATGTGAGCTTTGATCTCAGCAAGATTTATCTTGGCCTTGAAGTGCAGCTATTGTGGCCCAGCAGATCCTTGTATTTGAAGTGGCTGAGCAGCATTAACATCTCCCAATAAACAACAATGTGGCCAACTCAGAAACACTGTGTCAAACACTGAAGTATTTGGTTGCCTCCAACTGACAGCTAATCGTCTGCAGGAGCAAATAACCAAAATGGAAATTTAATAAGAGCCACGGTTTACAGCTTGCATGGGGTACATACACAAACATCTACAAGTGCCATAAGTTTACTGTCTGTAGCATTTACTATGTTTGACTTGCAACTGGGGAAGACTATCTGATAAAGGACTTAATTAAACACCGATTGATTTAAAGCCAGTGAACTGCGTTCAACTTTGCAATCGTCGTGCAATCATGTCTGGAACTTTACTTTTTTATACCTACGGGCATGTACGGCGCTACAGCTTACTGTGGTTTATGAGCTGTTGCACCTTCGAGTTAGTGTTCAAATACTGCCACCTTGTGGTAGTAGATCGGCATGTGTTTTTGACTCTTTTTTTTTTTTAAACCCTCAACATAACATTATCATTGCGAATATTCCCGTCAGTTTGACTTTAACTATCTACAAACCCGGTAATTTAAGATGTTCGAAATTGGCGAGTAGCCTATATGGCAAAAGAGATGGATGACTTACAGTAGAGGTGTCCCGGGCATTATGATACATTTTATGATGCATAAAAGTGGGGCATTGAATTTGCATTCTTCCTTCATAACATTTAACCGCTGACAGGCTAAAGCGTGTGTGATTTCGCTTGCGCCCGCGTCGCGCTGCATAAAACCTTCCGCTTGTACGCGGCGCGGCGGTTGATTGACAGGCGCTTTAAAGTTTTCCACCCACTTTCCCACCCAATCGCATCACAGGGGCGGGGCTTCGCATTTATCTTTACAAAATGGCGACTGTTGTTGTTTGGCCGTAGGGTCAGTGACTAAATCCGTTTTTCATCGCTACGAATTTCTGCACTCGTCTGCAGAAACACAGCCCTGAAACTCGAGGCGTCCAAAGGGACTCAGTGTGGAGTGAAATGAAAGGTAAAGAGCGGTCGCCGATTAAAAAACGCTCCCGGGCCTTGGACGATATTCGAGACAGGGGAGGATGCCACCCGACTAGCAAGAAAATGGGGGCTCTTTCCGTTTCCAGTGGAAGTAATAATGGAAATAGCTCGACCAAAAGCGACGGCGGCTCGACGAGAAGGAGTCTGCTCGGCGAGAAAAGAGACAGGGACTTCGACGGCCACAGCCGGACTGTAAATAACCACGGTTGCCAGTCTGCCGCCGTTAGCTCCGTCAGTAAAAACCACAACTTGAGCCTGACGCTGGATTTAGCCTCTCCGAGGACCACGTCACGGGGAGGAGAGCGGGTCCAGCCGCCCAGCGCCGAGAGTGAGTACAAAACCCTCAAAATAAGCGACCTCGGCACCCAGCTGAGCGACGAAGACATAGAGGACGGACTATTTCACGAATTTAAGAAATTCGGGGACGTGAGCGTGAAGATCAGCCGTAGCAACGACGAGCGGATAGCATTCGTAAATTTCAGGAAGCCGGAGGACGCCAGAGCTGCTAAGCATGCCAGGGGCCGGTTGGTGCTCTACGACCGACCGCTGAAGATCGAGGCGGTTTACATTAATAGGAGGAGAAGCCGCTCCCCGGTGGAGAGAGACTTGTACGGTGCAGCTCAAAGCCATAGACATTTGCAGAGACCCCTCTCGCCTACCGGGCTCGGATACAGAGACTACCGACTACAGCAGCTGGCGCTGGGACGGCTCCCCCCTCCACCACCGCCCCCTTTGCCCAGAGAACTAGAGCGGGACCGGGAGTTCGCCCTGTTCGAGGCCAGGGCCCGTCCTGCGTTTATCGCAGAGCGAGCTGCTTTCCGCGAGGAGGATTTTATATCTCCGGAGGATGACCAAAGAGCCAACAGGACGTTGTTTTTAGGCAACCTGGATATTACGGTTACGGAGGCGGACCTGAGGAGAGCTTTTGACCGGTTCGGCGTCATAACCGAAGTGGACATTAAGAGACCCACACGGGGACAAACCAGCACATATGGATTTCTGAAATTTGAAAACCTCGACATGGCTCACCGTGCTAAGCTTAACATGTCTGGGAAAATCGTGGGCCGCAACCCCATAAAGATAGGCTATGGGAAAGCAACTCCCACCACTCGCCTGTGGGTTGGTGGACTCGGACCCTGGGTCCCCTTAGCTGCCTTGGCAAGGGAGTTTGATCGCTTTGGCACTATAAGGACCATTGACTACCGGAAGGGGGACACTTGGGCCTACATTCAGTATGAAAGTTTGGATGCTGCGCAAGCGGCATGCGTACACATGCGGGGCTTCCCGCTGGGGGGCCCGGAGCGAAAACTTCGAGTGGACTTTGCCGACACTGAGCATCGCTACCAGCAGCAGTTTCTGCAGCCTCTCCCCATTCCGCCTTTTGACATGGTGGCTGAGTCATTTGTCCACCGTGCTACACCTGAACCTCTGAGGGTCAGGGATCGGACTCCGCCACCTCTCCACTTCAGGGAGAGAGAGCTTTTTCCTGGAACTGAATGGCCCAACCCTGCTATTCGTGAACGGGTACGTGCCTCACCCTTTGAGCCACTGGAGCACTTAGAACGTGAGCGACGGGTACGAGAACCCTGGTCTTTGGAACGAGAGCTGCAGGGACGGGAGCCCGCACGCAAGCGGCGTGTAATGGAAGACGGGCGCCATATAGACCTTTCTCCTGACAGCACCGAGAGGACAGTAAGGCGCAGGCGTGCCTCTCCGGAAGGCAGCCCTGGAGGTAGCAGTCGGGACGGTGGGCGCTTCAGTGACTCAGAGCGCCCTGTGCGGGGCGAGAGACCCTCCCCGACACGAGAGCGCCACAGCAGCCTGGAGCGAGGCGGGACTGAGCGGAGAGTCAAAAGCCAGAGTCTGTCAGACAAGGGATCATCGGGCAGCAACATTTCCGCAGTTGGAGAGCGCAAACGCAAAGCAGTCGATGGTAGCAAAGGGCCGGCCAAGAGAGAGCGCTCCGAGGGCATCTCCAAGGGCGGCGTGTCATCCAAGTCAGACGGCACCAAGCTCAGTTTGGCCTGGCAGGGCATGCTGCTGCTGAAGAACAGCAACTTTCCAGCCAACATGCACCTGCTGGAGGGCGACCACAGCGTAGCCAGCGACCTGCTTATCGACGGCGCGACGGGGAGGCAGGTGACGGAGCTAAAGATCACCCAGCGCCTCCGCCTGGACCAGCCCAAGCTCGACGAGGTCTCGCGGCGCATCAAAGTGGCGGGC
Organism: Dactylopterus volitans; assembly: GCA_901007715.1. Taxonomy (NCBI): domain Eukaryota; kingdom Metazoa; phylum Chordata; class Actinopteri; order Syngnathiformes; family Dactylopteridae; genus Dactylopterus; species Dactylopterus volitans. The sequence goes on along the minus strand of CAAKHG010017140.1, from coordinate 27,828 downwards.
CCCGGCGGCTATGCCATCCTACTGGCAGTTCCCGGGGCCACGGAGGATACGTCTTCGTCCGACCCCGCAGTTTCAACTCAGCGGCCGCTTCGCAACCTTGTGTCCTACCTCAACCAAAAACAAGCAGCTGGAGTCATCAGCCTGCCTGTCGGAGGAAGCAGAGATAAAGACAACACAGGGGTTCTCCATGCTTTCCCTCCTTGTGATTTCTCCCAGCAGTTCCTAGATTCCTCTGCCAAAGCGCTGGCTAAAAGCGAAGAGGACTATCTGGTCATGATTGTAGTTCGAGGAGCATCTTAAAAAAAAAAAAAAAATCTGAACACACTAAGTTCAAGTGGTGTAAAAAAAAAAAAAAAAAAAAAAAAATCCTGCTGTATGTCAGTAACTATTGCATGCTGTGTGTTCTGCATTAGGGGTACACTAGTATGGTTCATGAGTGTTTGTATGTTGCCATGTAAAGCGGGGTACACATTACGAGACTTTTTAAATCTTATGCGATTTTCTAAATGTGAGAGACCCCACGCACGAGGAGAAATTCACCGTTTTGCTCGTGCAGTGTGTGGTGTGCAAGCGGGGGACCGACACGCACTCGCCGCCCACTCTCAGATTCCTCCTCACACATTGCGACGCATCTCTCAAAACTCAGTATCTCGCATGAAATCTTGCGCGGTCAAACGTTACTTCATTTTAAACAAACCGGCGAATGACGAGCAGGAAGAAATGATGATGGAGCTTTTGGTACCCCCCCCCCCTTTTTTTTTTACGGAAAATTCATGTAGAAAAAAGAAAACTATGGAAAAAGTCAAGGCGACGGCGTGAACCGGGACTGTACGTTTGTATGTTACAATCCGACTCGTCTCCTCGTCCGTTCTGTTGCGTTATGTTTTGTATGACACGTACAAACTCTTGCGTTTTTGACCACAGATGATTTCTGTGGTCCATCAGATTTTGCTGCTTCGCCGTCACCGTGCCCGTTTTGTTTTGCTTCCGCCTTCTATAAGCGCGCTTCCATTTCATCGGCTAGCGTTCCGTTCCACATGGCCATCCACACAGGACGCGCTCGGCTTCCCTCTTTGTGCCCCCCCCCGCACTACAGGATTTAAGATCATAAATGATGAACAAATTCTTACGATTTCAGACTGGGGCGGTCCCGGTCAGAAATTGGGAGGCTAAAATCACTCGCAACACACCTCACACCTCAGGAGAAATATGCTCCGATAATCCTAAGAGCCTTCCGATAATCGGGCCTCTGCTGACTTTGATCGGACCAAAACCCGGTCCCGATTATCTTGTAACGTGTACCCCGCTTAATCCACTAAAATGACTAACAGTGCCCTCCTACAAAACTATAAAAGGGTGTTTGTTTTTGCAATCTTTTTTTAATGATGTAACAAGTGCTCCCAAAACATCAAGACCTACATTTATTAATTCAAAATACTGTAAAACAGTGAAGCATGTGAGGAACAAATTTCACATTTTTTTAAGAGAAGTCATTTAACCTGTGATTGAATTAAGGGTTAAAAAAATAAAGCTACTCAAATCTAAACCAAGGAAGGAACCACAAATTTGAGTAATATAAGGAGCGCGTACAATAACCCCTCCACTACAATGAAACCACAAATAATGGCAGCATTAATTATTTTAGTGTCGAATCCACACCTTCCTGACACAATGTTAACAGAGGATGAAAATGAAAAGCTGTTTGTTTCTGGGTTATAGTGCATCACATGCATCGCTCAGGTTGTTATCGTTTCTATCACCTTTCCAGTTAAATACATGAGGGGAATCAAGTTTTTTTTTCAAAGCTATGGCTCACACTGCAATAATATGATCACTTTTTGATGGATGGGTGGATGCAGAGCCAAGCACGACACCTTTTGAGTTTTTGGGTAAAGATATGGTTAATGATTAGGTACTGCAGTTAAAAAGCTAACTTTAAAGAGACGAACCTGCTGGCAACATTTTTTGAAGGTCAAACTTGACACACAACTGTCCTCCAGATGCAACACGCCCTCTCCACCGGCGTAATTTATTTTTTTCTTTTTCTTTTCTCTTTTGTTCATCAGCCAAACACACTGATGACCGTAAAATAGCTTAAAAGAATTAATGAATGCAAGATGTTGCAGAGGAGGAGCGTCGTGTGACATGTTTGCCGTTTACGGACTTGCGTCAAAACTCATGTTGGACCTGGCTGTGTGTGTGTGTGCGGTTGCGTGCGCGCGTCCGCGTGCGCGGCCATTCTCAAAACATTTTCAAGGTCATTGTTTGAAAAAGGCTCCAGATTGCAACTCATTCATTTAGGTTGTGACTTTTTCTCAAAAAGGTTGTGTTCTTCAGGGTAATAGTTTGCATTTGAGTTATTATTAGAATTAATTTTTTTTAATCACGTTTTCCCCATTATTAGAACACCAAACTGAAAAATAGACAATGGGCTCAGTGTATCCACTGGTAAAACTAAACGTCACGTCAACTCTGTGGAATAATGCTGGATACTGGAACAGATGTGAGATTTTGTTGCCCAGGGAACCACCCATATCACACTATACATAGCATAGTAAGGCAAGTACTAACCTGCTTTTCATATTTCTTATTTCATATTTTATGTTTTGCATCCCTACCGTAGGAATGGTTGTGTAACGTGATCTATAAAAACTACAGTAGTAATGGATAAAAAAAAAAAAAAAAGCTTATAGAATTTTGTGTTGATATTTGACAGTCTGTTTCATTTATTGCTCTGGATCCAGTAGGTCCTCAAAGAAAACCATTCAGTATCAGTAAAACCAAAACCTGCTAATTGTTCAGTAAGTAGGTCTGTGTAATTTTAAAGGTTTTAGCAGTACCTTAACGGTCAATATTTGAATTTTAAGACATCGAAATTTGACAATATTTTACTTATGCTTGCCAACGTGTCTCTGAAGGCCTACTTACTGAATTCTGTTGAGGAAAATTGTATGTTTGTCATGCAATAGTAACCCACTCCGAATGATTTGCTAAGTTTGGTTTAATATGTATTGAAAACAGTAATATGTGGCAAAAATTGTTATCTTTGTGAATGTCACACCCGCTGCAACGCTGGACTCCCGAGGAGACGAGTGCAGAGCTGCGAGCCTCTGCAAGAGAAGGCAACCTAGTGTTTGTGAGTCCTCGCTGACGAGGCAGCTTTTAAGTTGTGTAGCCCATCTGCACCTGTGATGACTTCTGTTTAAAATGGAAAATTGAGCAATGTACACTTTGATGTCATGGGAAAGGAAAATCCATAGAGCCCATGAGAAGCTGTTCACATACCTGCAAGTGCATTTGGGCACTTAATGTGACCGATTATCAATAAATTGTTCATTTGAAGGGAAACCTGTTTCTTCGATGGAAGTGAATTGAAGAAACAAGCTGCCATACCTTATTGTGTTTCCACGGAGTTGTCACTTGAAATTTTGTTTCTGCACACGAGAAGGGAGACAATTTGCAATGTGTTAGCACCAGTGAGGAGAGAGACCCCCCCCCAGCCCCCCTGTTTCGTGTGAGGATCGCTGTTTGCGTGCAGGCCACTTCTGAGGTCTTAAGTTGGCCGACATAAATTACTCCCCCCCTGGTCCACCGTCCTGCCCTCAACTGTTCCAGCTGGCACGTGATCACCTGAGCAGCGTCGTGGGAACCCAGCTGCCAACTGTTTTACAGCCACAGTGCGCTTTGCAGTGCGAATCGCAGATGCAGACGGCGGCGCAGTTGGGGAGGCGCAGGGCCCGGAGCGAGCCGCCGCGCACGCCACTCTCCTGTTGTCCTCTCTTGGTCATTACTCGAAAAGGTCCCGGCGCGCATTGTTCCTGCTTCTGAGCAGGAGCCGAGGGGCGTCTCATCACCGACTGTCACACACTCCACTCGGGAGATTGCGGGTGACACTGCTCTGAAACGTCCATCGCGTCTGCAGCTCGAGCTGTCTCACCCCAGAGGCCAGGCTGAACCGCCGGGCTGGTTCGTCTTTATCATACTTTGCCCGGTTATGATTTGATTTGACTTAATGTTTCCGCACAGGGAAGAGGATTTGGCCCAAACCTCAGCTAGGAATATTGTTTGCGCCCTCTTTTATGTTTTGCGTCGGCGTGTTCCGTCATTGAACCCCATCCAAGGAGGCAAGCGAAGTGGTGCGCTTGCCGCGCTGAAGCTGCAGTCCATCATCATCGTCATCTCCTGCAGCATGGAAATGAAATACGAACGTGCCAAATTGTTGACACGTTTTTGACACTGCTTGGAAGGAATCCACGCGGCGGACCCCACCCCCTCCTTCCCAAAGTCTTCCAGGAGACCTGTTTATTTTGGCCTTTTATAGGTTTACTGCCATCTTAACACAGGAAAGCTATTTTTCCATGTGCTATTACCATCCATCTCATATTAGCGCGAAAACAAATGCCCTGCTCTGCGCTGAGAAGGACGTCTTCACCCGAGAAACATTGCCATCTTGAGGACCAAGGAGCACCTGCCTTCCCTGCTTGCAGCCGACTACCCTGACACATCACACATGCACAGCAGACACCAGGCCAGAGCTGCTATCGCTCTATGACTGCTCGATAGTGAGGCGCCGGTGGTGAGTACGGACTTCACGTGCTGCCTGCCTGGTTTGTATCAGTAGGTCAGGCAGCAGCGGTAAGTATAGAGAGTTCTGTGTTTTACAACCACAAATGGCCAGAAATATTTACTGTTATTTCCACTGATGACTGTTTGCATAGAACACAAATGTTCTCATCACCAGCAACAAATAATGTGATTAATCCAATAATGAGCTTTTTTGTTTTTTTTTGTTTAAAAAAAAATTGTATACATCTCTTAATATACTAATGCCGAGGCCTTTCTTTAAATTAGGTATGTTTGGTATATATGCATAAAATCACTCGTCTGCAAAAGTCCTAAGTGCTCAAAGAGAAAATAATTAGTTTGTCAATTTTTTTACAGCTCTTTTAACACAGCTAGTGAATCCCCTGCCTGTAGTCTGATCAGCTGCAACACCAAAACCACTGCAGGTTTACTACCGAGTCGCGACAGACCTGCAATAAATTCTCCCTTCATGATGATTGTTAATTTGAATTTTCATTAAATCTGTTTTAGAGAGGTGCTGACTTATTGTGACAGCTGTTGTGGGTAATAGTGTTTTTGTCATCCTAATTCATACAAATAATCAGATGTCCAAAGTATTAGGAACCCTTCTCACTATAGCCCAAAGCCCAGCCGCACCGCAAATTACTGCCTCCAAAACGATAATTGAGACAAGTCAACACCTCTTTTTAACAGATTGAATAGAAACTGAAAAGTCCTCATGAGGGGAGATTTTATTGCAGGTGTGCAACGCAACACTCTAGTAAACCTGCAATTGTTTTAATGTGGATAATCAGTTGCTGCATATGGTTGTTTTTGCAGCCTCGGTGGGAGCTGCAGGATACGAGAGGGGAGTATTTTGTCACTCAGAGATTTATCAAGTCACTAATGGTCATTGGACATCTGACCAAATCAATACGATGTGGTATGTGACAAAACTGGTGCCCCTCCCAGCTTAAATTAATTAATTTAGAAGCTAACCTTTAGCTACCCATCGGAACATTTCTAGTCTCTCTCTACCTCTAGCTTTTATTGTGATGCAAATTGGTATCTGCCAGGAAATGTAAAGGTAGTGCAGTGACATGAAATAACTCGAAACTGTGCCAATGACACACGACCACGCTCAGTTGATGAATGAGAATATTTGGTGATTTAGAGTCCCGCCATAGTTAACTGACACAGACAGTTAATTAACTGTTTCGTGTGATTTCTCACTGACACCAGTTTGCTTTTACTGAGCAGCCCGTTCCACCAATGGCTGTTTTGTTTTTGACGAACATGACTGAAGAGAAACTGATCTGCAGCAGGCAGGCATGCAAATCAATATTCTTTTTCACTCATCAATATAGCAATAAGAACCAATTCATGGAACATCAGTGGAGTAGGCACACAATGCGCTCAAATCAGACATTCATGTGGGCGGTACATAAATAGTAGAAACTGGGCTGCAAAGAGATATTTTTTAGTTTTTAAAATGGGGAGTAAGTTCATCATTAAAATATTTACTCTGGTCACCAGTTTTTTTTCAAATAAGTACTGTTAGGTATAACCACAATTGTGTCGTGAAATTTGTCATCTTGTCACCTCGATTTGTTTTTTGAAAAAATAATTTAACTATCTCTGGTGTACAATATGACAGGTGTTTTCAAAATTGCCCATGTAGTTTACTCTTATTAACACACATTCGGAGTGACTTTGCTCAGTAGAGCATTTTCCTGAATTATTTCGTTTAAGGCTGCGTTCAGACACCGCTGATCTGACCCTCAAACATGGCGATGAATAACTATTTTCGTTTTGTTTTGTTTTTGTTGCAGATTTGCTGATCATCTCTTTCCCAAGATAGTAATGTGTTACTTTAAAAAAACATGGCTGCAAGTAAATTGGAAAAAAAAGAATTACCCGAAAGAAGGAAATTAGTTAAAATAAAATGACCTGGAATCCAACAAAAAAGATTTTTTTTTTTAAATAAATGACAAGAAAACTGTATTATTTAGATTATATAAGGTAAAGGTCAGGATCAGTGATTCTGCAACAGATTTCTTGTGTTAAAATGCTTGTAAAAGTAAAACAGAAGTGAAATTTGACGATTATTCATTTTGGTCCACTTTGAGAATCCTTGCAATATGATGTCAGTTTTTTTTTTTTCAGACATCCGGATTCAGGACATATTTGCTCACGCATAAATACATTTAGGGTTAAAAGCAAACAGGAAGCTATAAAGGCCACAAATGTGCCAGGTACATTTGCTGATTACAGAGCAGTTAACTGCAGTACAAAGCAACAACGTGGACGTGGTTTAATACTGAAATACTTACATCTCTCAAAACAAGTTATTTTGCACTTCCAAGAACTTCTCAGCTTACTTATTCAAAACATTTCGACTGTAGTAATTTATCACTTAACACTCAACCACATGTTTGTATGTTTCCCTTACAGATTTCCACCGAGCGACGGCGATGCATCTGTTGGTTTCCCGGCCATCAGAAACACCACCAGGTGTCACCTACTGTGAGTAACCCCGTTTGTTTTGATCATCGGTGGTGCACACTGTAAAAAAAAACGGTCCTCTATGTAACCTCTGTATGACGTTTCAAGTATTTTCAAAGTTGAATAAATACAAGCAGCATCTGTGTACTGCTGAACCCAAAGGTTAAATGACTGTAACAACACAGATGAGCTATTGTGTGTTTGCGCCACATCTGTCTGAACGATGTCAATAAAATGTGAGAAAGATGCTACAACTTGTGATGTTTGTTTTTTTTTTCCCCGTGACAGAAATTGGCCTGCTGCATTTGTCGCTCTGAGTCGTATGAATCACACAAGGACAAATTGAGTCACTCGTCAGTTTATTACAGCTGACTGCACACTGTTACAAGGCTTAAACGTGAACTCTAAGGGCTTTGAACAAGATATCTATGATTGATTAAGCATATTTCTTTTCTTAAAACTTGATCAGTCCATGAGCCAGAGTTGTAACAATACAGCGCTGCAACCCTTAAATGCTTTAGCTTCAACAAAGTATGAGATCAAACTCCATTAAACAGAACTTAGCCTCTTATCAGTGGTGTTAACCGGACTTAACCCGAAGGGACATAAAAACAATTTCAATACAATGCTTAAACATGAAGTTATTCAAAAATACCCAAATACCTAATGAGAAATCTATTTTCAAACAGGATCTATCTTTTAAAGCATCAAGTAATTATAAAAGATTTATGGTACAAAATATTCAGTGGCTCTCAATCACAGAAGCATACTGCTAGTGAATGCAACTCATGAGCCAAAAAAAAAGAAAAAAAAAAGCTTTTGTTCATGACTGTCGGTATTGAAACAATACAAAGAGCCTTGCTCAGTATTGTGAAAGTGAGCTGAGGGGGAATAACTTGTACTAATTGACACAGCATTCTTTGAGTAGAAGCCCCTCTCTGCCACAAGAGGGCAGCACAATAAAACAGATGCCCATTACTGGGTTTTGGCCACATTCGTAGTAATGACTTGCAGATGACCGTGAATAGCAGGTGGTCTTGGTGGTTTCAGTTAGCTACACTGTCCAGACTATTTCACTAGTAATAAGCTTCAAGTTGTAGGTAGGTAGTTTTTCTAATGTGTCTTTGGCTGACATCACAGGAAGTTAGTAAAAGATACAATACAGTACCCTGTAAGGCAAACAGTGGTGAAAAAACAAGAAATGAACTGAAAACACTCAACAAACTTGAAAGGAAGATATATAAAAACGAAAAGAAAAAAAAGATTCAACAACCAATAAGTCTCTTATATATAAATAAAATGTAAATCTAGGCTGTAATGCCATAGGCGCTTCCCTGTCAGTCCATTTGGGGCACTGCGTGATGGGTATTGAATTATATGGGCAACATCAACAGAACATTTGTAAAACAGTCGGTCAGCCAAGAACAGGCCCAAGGTTGACAAAGTGCACTTTACACACCGATCGGAGCAGTGAGGACACACACTGAACCTTTGAGCAGACAGGCTTCTCCTTCGGGAGGTTGTATCTTTGCGAGCTAAGCTGACAGTGTGTGTGTGTGGGACTGTGTTAATTCTGGTGTCCTGTTTGCATAGAAAAGCCCTCAAGTGATGAGCTAAGCTTGACAGGTCTCACCTGCAAATGCTGCCAACTTACACAGCCCACATTCTGTACTTTACAAACATTATCATCAGTGAAAGCAAGTTTTCTCAAGGAAAAGTGCTGTCAAAACAAAAAAAATTGGTCATGTAATAATATCACTGGCATGCGGGCATGCTCACCTTGTTATGCGCTGCATTCATGACCAGCACCTAGATTCTACTGTCCTTGCACTGGACTTTTAGCATATTTAAGCCACAAAAAGAAGAAAGGTAGTTTGTAGTGTGATGCAGCATTTAAAAAAGATCATAACTGAATTCTCAAGTTGATAAAAAATAAACTTCTGGAGAAAACTGCGCACGTGCTTTTGCGTGATATGGCAGGTGCTCCAAACTGCTTCTTTCGTGCGACATAATGCGGTTCAACTGTCTGGTGAGAAATGAAGCGCTCAAACTGTGAATCATCAGTTTAGCGTCAGCAGTTGTGAGAGTAACAGCTGAAAGCAGGCGGAATGTCAATATTTGAGTTAGCTGCGTCTCAAAGTGTTTGTTTCATCGTTTTCAGTTGACGCGACCAACAGATGAGGCGCGGTGGAAATGTGGGCGGCGTGTGTGCGCGCGCGCGGTGAGAACTTTGAAGGGTCCCTGGGTATAGAAGCACTGACACTGGGAGCCATTTCAAGGGAGCGAGGCGGCTGAAATTGTCAGTTGATGCGTTTAAAAATGGCCAAAGTGGCAGAGGAAGAAGTCAAAGGGCCTGTTTATGTGCGAGCGTTGACAACAAGCTTAAATTTCAGTCGAACACTATGGAATTTCCCACTGCCTTTGAATGTTGCAGACGTCAGCTAGGCCACCAACATAACATGCACCCGGGATTAAGTTGGACAAGCTTTTGGAAACAAAAAAAACAACAAAAAAAACAACCCCAAAACAAACCAACAAACAAAACAAAAAACAAGCAGAAATCTTGAACTGAAATTACAGGAGAAACTATGACAGTTATGAGGCAGCAGAGGTGATAAGGAGACGTGGGTGGTGACACATTTAAAGTTTAAATGGAGGGATAATGAAACTATAACTGTGTATGAAGGGGAAGATAAACTGAAAATTATGAGTTTAGAGCACAAACTATCATTATGGGACAAAAAAAAAAAGAAAAGAAAAAGTTGAGCGCTTTAGATAGATTTCGTAAATGACCCACAGTACACAGTAGTTTGAAAGATGTGTTTGGAAATATCCGAGGGACACAAAATGTTCCGAACATGAAGGCATCGGTGAGAAAAAGCAGCGTGAACCTTTAAAACTAAATGATATTAACACGCTTTAAACATGAACCCGAGTCCTACTTCACTCTGGTCTTATTTCTTGTTTGACTACTGAAGCAACAGCTGTGTTCTTGGTTTATAGGACGGATTAAACATTCAGTCATTGAAGCAGTCTATGGTCTGAACTAACTGGCAGTGAAAAAGGTCAGAGGAAATGTCATGCAGCATAATCACAACTTGGCCCAAAGTGCATATCTGTGTACAGGTTGACCGATTCAGTTCCGAGACTTCCACAGAAATCCATTTTTAAATTCCAAAAGTGAAGACATCTCTTCAAGGATATGCACTTCCAGTACTTGCAAACGCTATCTCAAGCTCCCATTGAATAGCCTGTTTCCACATTTTGAAGAATCAAAACCTGCGATGAAAATGTACAACTGTAATGCAAAAAGTGGTTGCAGTGTTCTTCCAGTAAAAGTAGACTTTTTTTTTTTTTTTAAATAAATTACGGTTGCAAATCTGATATTAACATGCTGGATGTTGTGTAGTGAGGATTATCTTCGGTTTGGATATATGTGCGTCTGGCGGGGTACACGTTACAAGATGATCGGGGCTGATTTTGGGTCTGATTCCCCTTCTCCCGAACAAAGCCAGCAGAGGCCCGATTATGGGAAGGCTCTTCAAGATGATCGGAGCAGATTCCCCTGAGGCGTGAGGTGTGTTGCGAGTGATTTTAGCCTCCTGAGTTCTGATCGGGACGGCTCTGATTGGAAGAATTAAACCTGTTAATTATTTATGATGGTAAAATCCATGAGTGCGGGGGGGGGGGGGGGGGGGGGGGGGGGGCCGGGGGGAAAAAACCCCCCCCCGGGGGGGCCGGCC
>CAAKHG010017136.1:32387-50558 GCA_901007715.1 Dactylopterus volitans | reverse complement strand
TGTGTGTGTGTGTGTGTGTGTGTGTGTGTGTGTGTGTGTGTGTGTGTGTGTGTGTGTGTGTGTGCGTGTGTGTGTGTGCGTGTGTGTTTGTGCGTGTGTGTGTGTGTGCTCTCTTACGTTTGATATTTTGTGTGCAGGTGTGCATGTGCTCTCTCTCTCTCACAGGTTCATACGGTGAGATCATCTGACCTGGCCCTGCTGCTGGCTTTGCTCAGTCGGCTCAGCGGTCTGGTGTCTTCTATCGTATCTGTGGCCTCCATCCCTGCCTCGGCTGGAGTTACACTCTCCCTGCTGACCGCCGCCTCGACCTCCACATCCTCATCTACGGGCTCCTCCAGCCTCTCTGCTTCAACCTCTGCCGGCTGCACCTCCTCGGGCTCCTCCTCGTGTAATGTCACCCCCGGTGTCTCGGTGGTCTGAGCGTAGGAGGGCAGAGTCTCATCATACACTTTAGAGGTGTCCTCCATGGGCAGCACCTCCTCTGCCTTCTCCTCTAGCCCCTGGAAGGGCGGCGCCCCTCTTCCAGCCTCCATGCCCACCTCGGCCAGTGGATAAAGATGAGTTATGGGGGGAGCTTTCTCCTCCTCCAACAGCCTATAACCTTTCACTCTCTGCAAGGAGGGCACGGTCAAGGGGGGCAGGCTCTTTCCTTGAGGAGGCAAAGGGGCTGAGCCCTCACCTTGAGCTGGGGCGGGGGCTGGCTTGCGAAAGACAAAGCGAATCTTCTTCAGGCCCAGGTGACTGATCTCCACAAAGTTAAGGAAGAGAGACACACAGGCCACAGCCAACATGAAGATGATGAAGACGGTTTTCTCTGTGGGGCGAGACACAAAGCAGTCCACAGTGTTGGGGCAGGGCCAGCGGCTGCATTTGTACAGCGGCAGGATGCGGAAGCCATATAGGAAATACTGGCCAACCACAAAGCCCACCTCAAACAGTGTCTTGAAGATGATGTGGCAGATGTAGGTCCTCAGCAGGGTGCCCTCCAGCCGGAACTTCTTGCTTCCTTTTGTGCTGGTTTCCTTTGTGGTGCGGACGCTTCCCTGGTCAGGTGCAAGAGGGAGACGCTCCTCGCTCAGCTCCTGCTGCCGACTAAGTTCTGCCTCCTCGCGCTCCTTTCGCTTCTCCTCCATGTGGACATGGTGCACAGCATGACCCACATACACCAGAGAAGGTGTGGACACAAAGATGATCTGCAGCACCCAAAGGCGGATGTGGGAGATGGGGAAGGCCTCGTCGTAGCACACGTTCTCACAACCGGGCTGCTGTGTGTTGCAGACATAGTCAGACTGTTCGTCGCCCCACACAAACTCCGCCGCCGTGCCCAGAATTAGTATGCGGAAGATGAAGAGCACCGTGAGCCACACCCGGCCGATCACCGTAGAGTGCTCATTAACTTCCTCTAAAATATTACCCAGAAAGCTCCAGTCACCCATGATCGGTCCGTAGCACTGCAGAATGAAGGGTGGAGCAGGGAGGAACGCGGAGGGTGCAGACGGACCGGGAGGGTGGGGTGGTCAGGACAAACAGGGGGATAGAGGGGGAGACGGGGTGAGACGGGGGGAGGGGAACAGAGAGAGAAAAGTAAGAAAGGCAGAAGAGGAAAACTGGAAATTCGGAAAAAAAAAAAATCCAACCTAGACCCTAATTCCATGCTAGCACACTTATTTCTGTTAGAAAACATCCAAAGAGTTTGAAATGGCCAAAAAAAGCTGGCTACTGACGCCGTTCTGATCCCAACACACGAAAATCGACACATTAAAATCATCAAAAGTTTTTAGCAAACGATTCCTTTACTTTCTCTCGTGTGAGCTTTTTTTTGTCTCGGCATAGAGGCCATCGACAACTCTGGACGTTCTCCCAACACCATGTAAACCATTAAATCTCTTGCTTTACCTCTTAAAAATTCCACACCGCAACCGCCAAACTTAAAAGCTATAAAAAAAATATATATCAGCTGTCAGCTTTACCCCTTCTCTTCTGTTAAGGTAGGATGTAGGTTAAATGTAATCAAATGGGCAACTTGCCACAGCTGCGGCTCCGTCGAAGTTGAGTCCTGTCCCGTTCTCTTGGCACCCGGCAGGGAAAAGTGAACTTTTTTCTGCCCTCTTTCCCACCTAAAGCCCTGTCCTTGTCGCCCCACTGAGCAGATGTGAATGAATCGGCTCTGATGGTTGGTTTTTAGTTTGCTGCAATATTTAAGCTTGGAGCCAGACGGCCTTTATTTGCTGGGCGACGTGTGGTGACGCAGTAGACAATAGGATCAGCAGAGCCAGAGCGGGGATGTATGGGAGCAGGCCTCAGGCTCCCATACCAACATGGACACTGTACAGCCGGGGCACTGGGTCCACAGCACAGCAGCAGTACAGCTCAACGCATGCAGCTTCCTCACACATTCTGTATGTAGAAACACAGATACAGTAGATGAAACAACAACAGCAGCTGGTCTGCCTCCGGTTGTGTTGCCATGCCGAATGTTAGAGGCCGGTCAGTAATGGGCTCAGCTAAAGCGGGGATGAGGGCACCAGAACATTAATATTTTTTTTCCTGTTCTCATGTCAAGCCTTAGGTTTCACCAATGCAACCTTTCATGGGTTTTATTGGATGCTGCCGTTTCATATCAACTAGACTTTCAGACCTTCATGTCGAGATCCAAAATGTTTTAATCAAAATGTTCTTCTCCTCTATGCCAGGCTATTTTTATTTATTTATTTATTTATTTATTTTGCCAGGAAGCAAAACCTATTTTATAGGATTCTTCATGATAATGATTTAAAAAAAAACAACAACTCACATTTGCTATTACAGAATATTTCATAATCCACCAAACTGGCCAGTGAACAAATATCTGCTCTCAACTGCACGTCTAACAACCATTTGCTTCTTCAAAGGTTTGTTTTTTTTAACCTAGTCTGTTGTTTCTGTGGTGCAATAACAAATGCAGTTTATTCACAAAACTGAGCAAATTTTACATCTGGAGTGGATGTTACCACATGAATTTTAACATAGTAGATAAATCTCTATGTGTGTGTGTGTGTGTGTGTGTGTGTGTGTGTGTGTGTGTGTGTGTGTGTGTGTGTGTGTGTGTGTGTGTGCGCGCGCGTGTGTGTGTGTCATCATATTTGTGCCACTGGAATGTGAGGAATGTCAACTATTGAGTCGAAGGACACACTGGAATATCTCGATAAGGGAGGTTCATAAAATAAACTTTGCAGCTTAATGAAGAAAAATCTATGAATCATTCACCAGATGTTTGAAGAGAAGAAAAAGCCTCTGCAGGCTCACAAAGTTGTTTCTATTGTCTCAATGTCTGGGAAAAAAAAAAAAAAAACAACAACCAAAACCTAAAATGACTGACTGATTCTGTTGTTCATGTTCATGACCTTAACAGAAAATGCACAGCCACATTCTGAACTGAGAAGTCTGCTGTTTTTTGTCTGCCAATACGAACACACACGAGCACAGCAAGTTTGTTATTGTTCACATTTTTATAGATTTTTTTTTTTTGTATTTCATGTGCCAATCAATGTGGTCACAATCAATTGAATCAATAATACCATAATTGCCTGAAATATCCTGACTGATATAATGTCCCTTTTAAATAGATTTTTAAGCCGTTATTAAGTTGTGACGAATAATGATTGTTATATTGTATTATATTTTCCAGTTATCTATTTATTATATTTATGTTTCTGTGAGTTTATTCATGTTTATGTCCATAAAACAACTACATAAATGATTAAAGTCTGACAAAATGAAGACAAATTCACACACATATTAGACATTAATTGCACTAACCGTAGAAGATGAGGATTGGCTTGATACATCCATTTAACACCTCAAACAGAATCATAAATTAATATTGTGCTCCGTGCCAATGTTGATGGTTTGACACGTGGCAAGTAACTGCATCCACATGCTCTTTCACCTCATTGCAAACATACTGCTGCTATTTATGTGTGAGAGCTAGAAGTTAACACGAGTTAACCGGCGAAAACATAGTTGTTGGTGTAGTAGAGGCTAATGTTGTTGTAATTTTTAATAAAGCATAGTGTACCATCACTATAATCAACAATACTTACTATTTGGTACTGAAAGTGATAATGCTTTCACTGAATGCTGATATGACTGACATTACAGATATTTCTGGCTCGAACTCATTCACGGCTGACTCATTATACGCAGGCTCAGCTAATATTAAAGAACACCAAATAGAATGTTCTTCCACAGTTACTGAAGTGCATCATGGTAATGAATGTTCTCGTGATGCAGATGAAGTCCATTGCAGATTTACAGAAAATATTATTGAACGATTGAATTCATACAGTCTGAGATGAGAATGAAAGAATATCATTTTATGGTAGCAGTCTGTTTTACTTGCTGAGGTTGTCGTTGTATTTGAGTTTAACTGCGACAGATGAATAAGTCAAAATGTACAATCAGTAATCAGTTGAAGTCATGACTCCTTTTGTGGATGTATGTCCGGTCGGCCCATCTCGCAATGTCCAGCCCTCACTGTCTCTCAACCAATCGTATGCATTGTCCTAAGTGACGTCACTGGTTTGATGAACTGGAAAGTCCACCTCTTGACTTCTGTGATCTGTGGGTTGGTGGCAGATGTGGCTTGCACATTGAGCTCCACTGATCCCACAGCTTTTCACTGATGGATCAAATAATCTCAGATCTTGTAGAGGCCCTATCTCTCCTTGTTAAATGTCCCCAAATAATCTCTACTGTTTCTCTTTGAACGATTTGCCGTCCAAGAACATCAGTGTGTCATGTCAGCTGCAGCTATAGCTTGTCTTCAAATATCCAGGACCAGTGATTTCTTCTCATACTCTTAAAATAGCCCACATATTCTTTCTCTCATGTGCCCTGGATGTTTCAGAGGATAGCAGCCATGCTCTATAAAGGCATCAGGGTGTATCCACTCAGTTGGGGGACCAGGGGACTCCCTTTAAAGAGCAGTGTGTTGGTATAGTGGACGCTTGAATGCTAAGCCCTACAGTGGGCCCGTGAATGGCACTAGGATTTCACACAAAGACATGATGTCATGATGTAGGGTGCGGACTCTATTGAGCATGTGCAGTGAGCCGTGAGGTCAGATTAGACCTCTGAAGCAGGGCACCAACTGGCCCTTAATCAGAATGCTAACACGCTAACAAACATATCGAACGGCGATCTGCCTACGGCGCGATGGTGCCACGCGCTTCCTGCTCACAGAGCTTTGAAAGACAGGAAGCAACTGATATCTTACTTTTGTAATGTAATATGTACCTATTTCATCTAACGGTGTGCATTATGTGACTCTCACGGATGTTGGCAGGGGCTACGTTTGATTTGGCCTCCTGGTAAGGCCTCACACAATGAAGCTCCACCACTCCCTAAAGAAAAACACTTTTGGGAGAAATGTTCTTGAACTGAAAACGCCACAGTTGAACCTTTTATGAACACCATGAAAGCACTAAATTGTTTGTCACAGTTTGCAGGTTCGCAAAGACGCACCAGCCGTGTTAACATAAAATAGGGAAACGCAGGGGGTAATACTCACATTAATGAAGGCTATGTACTTACTTGAATGTCTATAGAAACACCAGTGTTTGCCTGGCGCAGCATGTTTTGGTTAAAGGCATGTTGGTGGAAAAATTGACATGTGATTATACTTGAATACATAAATACAAGTCTTGCAAAAATGTACTTATCAAAAATATGAAGAACGAAAGATGTTCTATGATTACCTCTCTATTTATTAAAAAAAAAAAAATTATTTTGCCCTCATCCACCATCAGAAAAGCTAGGAAATCAAATGTGCATTAATCAGGCACCTCAGCGAATGCACGTCACCCATTTTGACACATTTTAATAGCTATAGCTATAGATGCCTTGATAATAACAAAAAGATAAAGTATTCGCACCCTTGTGTTTTAATCCCATACTGCCACTGCCATAATCTTGAGTGTAGCAGTGCTGCCTCAGTTTTATTTTTCTGAATGTACAATGTAAAAGATGTTTTACAGTCGGCTTTACTCAAGACTCACGACCACAGGATCTGCGCCTGTCAGACACAAAGTACAATTATTCATTTCAAGCATCTTATGTTATCTTGGAAGTTAGTATTTGTGGTAAAGATCATAAAAAAGTGGTTTTAATTATTAGTTTTTTTTCTGGCAAATTGGCAAAATTAAGGTTCTATTTTTTGTCTAGTAGCACATAATATAGCAAACAGGGTTTTTTTTTTATAAAGGAATATGTTTGATCACAGTACACTTGTGTGTTTTACCTTTGCTATGGTATTTTAAAACAAATGCAATCAGAGTGAACTTATTCTTCTTGATAATAATGATGATGCAGATGGTAGTAAAATTTAGTTATTAAAATTAGTAGTTAAAAAAAAAAAGGTATTCAAGTACTTGCCATTTCATGCTACTTATAACTGGCCATCTTGTACACAAATTGCGCACTGGGGTCAAAACCACATTAGTCATCAGTCACAAGATAGAGCACCACCATTTTAAGATTTCTTATTGTTTGCATGTTAAATTCTTGTGTGCCCAACAATAAACGCCATTCAGAGTTGGTTTTGTTTGTCTTTCATTTTCATATTAGCGTCACAACATTTTAACAAGCATAATTTTCACAACTAGTGGGGACATATGAAGCAAGGCCCAAACAAGAACCCAGTAAATGTTGTGGTTGCTCTGTTTTATATAACGCTGAGTTTGGTGTGTCCTTGCTCTTTTGACATACTTTACTGTAATAACTTGCTTTCGCTGCTCTTTATTACAGGCTAGCGGGGAGCGTTGTATCGTGTTTTCCATTCAGCTATGGTTGTTGATGAATGCCCTCATGCATTTAAGCTACAGATGTATTGTTTACACCAGATGATCAGGCTGAAGCTGCCAACCAGCCGTCATGGCAACCGCAACAACAGACACAGAGAGGATGCAGGGTAGGAATGAACATAAAAGTGACGAGGGCAGAGGTACGTGTCTTTTCCACAATAGGATGAGCAAGCGAGTAAGGAATCATAGGGATGCAACATTCTGTGGACCCCATCAATGGGATCCATAGACAGATCTGTGTATACTCTCCTGCAGTTTTGCTCCATTGCATATTTCGAAATGCAGACTAAGAAAGACAGATTGTCTTCTGGCATATCAGAGTCCAATTAAAACGATGGTGTAACTGTTATTTTAAGGTAAAATATTTGCTCATTAGAGCTTTAATGACTTTATTTCCAATACCTTTACCACCAGATTCATTCTCAAAATCAAATATATTTACACATTGATGATATTCAGGCTGTCGTATATAACCTCCACATGAATTGTCTGAGTCTTTTCCACTCCATGGTACCAGTTCTGCTCTACTTTTGTATTGGGTGTTTTTCTGGTGGTCGTTTTCAAGTGCAAGATAGTACCACCTCAGTGTAACTGGTCATCATAGCAGCACAGCGCAAAACATCGGAGTACCTGGTCTGCCTTTTTTGGAGAAAAAGAAAACCAAAAGCATCGATTAGAGTAGAGTAGCACCATGTAGTGGAAAAGCTAGTAACTACTCCTAGCTACTGGCAGTTTCACATAGAGAGAGCACAGAAAGGAGTCATTCACAGCAGGCTTTAAGAGATGGCACCAACGATACCCTTCACAGATACAACATGACCTGGGGGCAGCACCGAGTCCCATGACATAGCACAACACTAAGACCTCAATGGCGTAAGGCTTAAGCTTAAAGACAAGCGTTATGCTTGTTTCTAAACACTTGTTTGTTTAGTGAGCAAACATCAGTCCGCAGATATTTGCGCTCATATGTGTGAGTCCCATCATTTCTCTTTGTGTTCTCTTGACCTGCTGCCTCTCGAACAAAGCCTTCTGTTTTCTCTTTGTAGGGTTTTTTTTTTTCCTTTTTCTCATGAGTCATCTGTTCGGAGGCACTTCTTTTGTTCCAAATAATGGTATCAGACGCCAAGACACCAACTATTTACCAGCCACTTTCTTCTTTGCACAGACTCTACTCTCTCACTTTCAAGCGTGAACGCTGTCATTTCCTTTGTGAACCAAGTTGTTAATTCTTTCCTGTGGCGGGGTGAAAGACTGAAGCAGTAACACAGAAGTTAGCAGGAAAGTGTTTTACCACTTAAGAGAAAAGTATTTATGTGGCCGCTCGCTTCAGCAGTAGCAGCAAGCGCTGGTGAGAAGACCGATCGAGGCAACAGTTTGATAGTGATCCTGAACAAAAGTATACGCCAGTCTGTCTGACCTTAAATACGTTCTAACTCATGTAACTTGTGTGACTTTTTTTTTTTTTTTTTTTAATACACACATACAAGCCATACAGCACGTTTGACATCTGGTTCCGGGCAGCGGCATTGTGTTTATGAGGGCCGAGTCCTCGTCACCCAGCTGGACTCAGGTTCTACCATTGTGTTTGGGAGGTCACGTTTGTTGAAGTTGGAGCGGCCGTCTGGCCCTGCGCGGCTCGACTACCCATACAGACGTCCGATGGGAGGTGGTCATTAACAGATTGAAAGTAAATAACCAAACCTGTTAAACGCACTTTACGACAGGAACAGGAGCATAAAAAGACACAAAGCGCTTACATAACATCTTGAGAACCGAAGTAAAATGCATCATAACTAATCACAAGCGGTGGTCAAAACCTCAAGTTTGCTCCCTCCGTAAATATTTTTCACCGGCTATTGTACGACAGTTTGTTGGAGAGTTAAATAAAGATTGTTGGTAAGATTGCGAAAGAGGGCGGTCTGTTTAAATGGTGAGAAGATTGGACTGTTTGGACTACCTGCATTTATGCTTAAGGTTTCCCCTTCCTGTTTCAGCACCAGCACAACACCTCCGTCTCGAGTCCGTGCAGGGATGGGTGGTTTGATGGGCCGCTGTTGCCTTTGGCGTGGCTTTGGAAGGCTGGCTGTGGGCGACTGGTTTTCAGATTTTGACTGTCACCTGTACCTGAACCCCACGAAACAAAAATCTGTACACTATATCCCACAAATGTGACATGAAATGCACAGTGTGCAACCTTGGATACTGTGGAGGGGAGGGGCAGGAAAGGGGGTTTTCCCCTCAATCAAATTAATAATACAAGCCAGCGTTTGATGATGTCTTGA
The DNA here is from genome assembly GCA_901007715.1 of Dactylopterus volitans. Lineage (NCBI taxonomy): Eukaryota > Metazoa > Chordata > Actinopteri > Syngnathiformes > Dactylopteridae > Dactylopterus > Dactylopterus volitans. The sequence goes on along the minus strand of CAAKHG010017136.1, from coordinate 41,434 downwards.
AGCAGAGTTGTTTTCTACATTCTTAAGCATTCACCATTGCCAGTGAATCTGGGGTGTTTTAAGCATCTCTGGTTTCTTTTTTTTAGGCTAGATCACAGATTCCTAATCCTGGTCCTCGAGCCCCCATGCCCCACACTCTACATGTTTTAGTTGTCTCTCTGCTCCAACACACCTGATTCAAATGAATGGGTTTTTTACCAGAGGTTGATGATGAACTGATTATTTGAAGCAGGTGTGTTGGAGCAGGGAGACAACAAAAGCATGTAGGGTCAGAGTTTGGGTCTGGTGGGGCATGTCGGAGGCCTCGAGGACCAGGATCGGGCCACTAGACCACCTCAGTTTACCAATTCTTGGTTCAGCCTTTGCAGCCCACATTGCTTTTGTGAAGAGTGAAAGATGCAGCCCCCAAAAAACTGTACAAAAGCACAGAAAACGTGCAGTTACACTTGATTTTGCAAAATAGAAAATGCCATATCATTTCCACTGTATTATCACACATATAACTAACACAAAATTAATGTTTTTTTTCTTAGATATTTGTGGTTATCGCAACATCCCGAGCTTTGAACCTGTCTCTATTTGACAGAATTGGATTAGAACAGGTTCTGCTGTTAATTCGCATCCACGACCCAAGCAGATGACGTTCGTCATATCTAACAAATTACACAAAATTTTCCTCCGGGGTTAGACTGAGGCCTTTCCCTGGGAACGCGGCTCACGAGGAAGTGGAAGGGCAGCTTCCTCTCTGCGTAACGCTGGGTACCATGGGAAGGAGAGGAGACACACGGTGAACACAATGGAGAAGGGGTGAGGATGGAGGGGGGCTGATGGGAGGCAGGACTGGAGGGAGGATGTAAGTGCTGTGAATGACTGGATGGGAGCAACTGAGAGAGACAGTTTCCAGTGGCTGTTATGGAGTTCAAATGATTTTGAGGCAGACAGAATTTGTGTGTGTGTGTCTGTGTGTGTGTTGATTTTTGTCTTTTTTTTTTTGGTGCTGTTTGAAGCACTGTCTTCCTCACAGCTCAGGTCATAAACCTGATGGCTTCCATGTGTTTCTTGTGGCAGCCTGCATTCTTGTCAGTTTAGTTGGAGAAGAAATAGTCCCCTCAGCATCTCTTGCGATGGTTTTTCCTGGTAAAATAAATAAATAAATAAATAAATGAAAAGATAAAAAAAGAATTTGTGAAGGAACGTGTTACAGTTTGATTTTGACAGCTTTTTAGATAAGGCCACACACTCATGAGTGGCTGTGTTTTCTATAAAAGCACATGCACATCATTACAATGAGTTTCTTCATCAGCGAGGTTTGTTTGACAGTAGAAACGTTCCTGTGTTCTGTACCGATTATGATGCAAGAACTGATTTTTTTGTGTGTGGTTTTTTTGTTCCTTTTATAACCGCTGGAGGGCGATAGAAACAAGCTCAGCACAACACATCCAATTCTAGGTTGTCAAGGCAAACTTGTGAAGAGTTGGCTATTTACACATCCAGCAGATACACAGATGCATTGCTTGTAGCCTCCTTGCATGTCAAATAGTTACTCGGCCATTTTTCACAACAGCAATATTGACAAAAAATAGTAAACGGACCGACAGACGTACAATACATGTCACATGCACAGACATCACATTGAGAATAACACACTGCCTAAGTTGAGATGTCACCATGCAGCATCTGCACAAATCCACGGAAATTAGTAACGTGCGCATTTTTTGACAAATACACACATAGTGATTGTGAAACTGAAAGGTGAGTGACGATCCATAAAGATGGTCTGGAGGGGAGCTAATCCAGAGCCAACATCTGGATAAAGCAAAGACTAGAGGGCGATGTTCATGTACAGCTGATGGTCTATAACATCTGTACTTAATATGTGTTAAAATGATTATTTATTTTTGAAGTGACAGGGGAAAGTGTTAATTTCTTATGAGAGAATAATTCACTCGAGTCAAAGCTGTGAATGTAAGACTTTACAATGGACCAGTCTGAGGAAAAGGTAGTGAAGGAGAAAGCTCCTTTGTTTAAATGTAATGGGATAGAAGAGAAAAGTATGCAAAATTATATTCAAGTACAAAATATCTCCTCCCCCATTTCACAAAGCATGTTTTCATATAATTTTCACTGTAACAGCTGGAATCAGTGAAAATCAGCTGCAGGAATCAGTCAGGGGTCTTTGACTGGCGGCACAACTTTTGGGGGGAAAAAAAGCATAAGGAGGATGAAACGAATTAGAAGGTTTCCGATAAATGTTACTGGGGAAATGAAGCATTAGAAGGGAGCACTGTGCAGAGCATATCCACTCAGGGCAGGAAGAGCTCCTGAAAGGGCTGGAGGTAGATTTTTCAGAAGAGGGTCACACCCTGTGTGTCTGGGGAACACACATGATTTCATGCCTTCAGGTCCCCTCAGTCAGCCAGCCGCCCAACACAATGTTATCTACAATTAGGAGTGCTGACACACACGGCCCACACCATCCTCCTCCACCACACACACACACACACACACACACACACACACACACACACACACACACACACACACACACACACACACTTAGCTATCCTCTAGACAAAGAACACGAACAAGACTTTCTCACACGGTGGTGGCTCAGAGAAATAACTTATAATTTAATGTTGTTTCCTCGAACAAAGCTGAGTCACTTGAACAATGACCTGGACGAACTGGAAGTCATAAAGCATCGTCACGCCACAGTATACTGGACAGAGAATATGGAGCCATTCATGTTTCAATGATTTGTTTTATCAGCTTTTTATCCCAACCGAGTTCAGCAGAGAGGAAAAGGCTGGACTGAAAGTGGCCTTTTCGTTGCCCTTTTCTCGCGACCGCTTGACGTGCGATTGTTGAATAATGTCGTCCTCTGGCTCGTTGCTTGTTTTTCGGGGATGTGCGGCGGCCGCACAAACACACAAGCGCAACCCCTCGTCCTCACCCTCCTCAGTCATGCACACATAAAACACACGTGCGGGACAAAGTCGATCTGTTGGCAGGAACACACATGCGCTCGAAGGCGCAGTGCCTGTCTGTCCTCATGTCTGAGCGGCTTGGTTGTCTTGGGTGAGGGGGGTCTCGCAGATATCCGTCTTCCTGCATTTGTTCGGCCGTTCCTTCTCCCTGGCCGCACGCAGGGATGCTGGGACGCCACGGTGGTGAGCGGGTGGAAAATATGGCATTGAGAGTGCATATTTCCTCTGACTTTCTTAATAACCTTGTTCTTAGCAGGGTGGAGGAGGAACTGGCAGGGTCCACTTGCATGAGTTGTTTGCTTTCTTTTTTTTTTAATCTCCTACAGACAGGCGTAAAGTAACCCACAAAAAGCTTTTTGGAATAAAAACAGTGACTACAAAGCATTGCTGATCTTGGAGATTCGGAGGCCTTCTTTTTGCCAAAGGAAGAAAAACGTAGGAAAAACGTAAATGTTAGCATGAATGATGCGTTCAAATGTCCAGCAGTTGTGATAGTAAGACAGTGAATCATCCCCGAAACAGTGCAAATGCTTGCAATGCTTTTGTTTAACAGGTATCATTTTTTTTGGATCAGTGCTTACAAATGTACCAACAAAAATGTCGCCTTTTTTGTTAGTCACTTATACAACATTGAAACCTGAAAACTATCCAAGAACTGTTAAACGCAGCACACAGCCTAACAAAAAGCTAATCCTACCATAAATCTTTGGGAGCAAAAACACCATTTACAGCAGGCATAACTAAGGGGGGTTCCCAAGAAAAACCTATCACAGCAAAAAATTTATTAGTTATGTAATTAACATCTGGGGGAAAAAATTAGATTAACTATGACTGGGTTTTTTTGTTTTTTTTTGCGTAAAAGTCCTTAGAAGCGCGACCATCCTTTGATTCTGGCGTCATCCAATGGTTCTGTCGCCTCAGTTTTATGTGCTCACACACCCGCTCAGCCTCTACAGCCTCAGGCGTGGTTACATGAGTGCTTCCTGGTCGTCGCTCCATCCAGGCTTACGGTCGGCAGCCATCATGGATTCGCTGCAGGATACAGTAACTTACCGCACTCAGTGAAATGCTTCACCTCCATGTTCTCTCGGGTCTCCCCTCTCAAGCTCTCTATGTCTCACTATCAGCCCTCTGTGCGTCACGTGTTTGGCATCTATATTATCTGTTTCTTACTTCACACACTGTAAAATGATACTCTATGTTTTTCGAATCCCGTGCGGGCCGGCGTTCGAGTCAGTGTGAGGTCAGAGGTCGGCTGGTAAGTATAGCACCGGTCCAGAGCTGCAGACTCAGACAGCGTTGGAAAAACAGTCGGGAGTCTTAAATGACAGCCGTCCAAAATACGCGTCGACTGACCGCCTGTCTGTCGCGTCGGCTTCTCGCAGTCTCTCACCTGTTCGCACAAAATTTGTCACCCTATAACGAGCAAACAGTGTGACTAATCACTTTGCGGCCGTGACCAGGCGTTTCCTCTGCTCAAATAAGTGACACTGCCTCAATAATAAACTGACCTTCAATCATAAAGATGTTAATGAGATGAGAGGGACGGCTAATGCTGTTATTGTGCAGGGTTTTTTTTTTTTTGTTTTTTTTTTAATAGGGATTAAACACACACACACCCGTATGTACCAATACGTGTCAAGTATACGTATGTCAGAAAAGGTTCAATCGTAACTCAGTGATTTAGAAGCCTTAAATGCTTCTAAATCACCTATTAATGTGTTTTACATCAAATTTCATCGTATTCCGTTTTACTAGAGTACTCCAAACTGTTGCCCCGGCTGGCATAAACATGTTTACGCCAATTTAAATTGAGCCATCGTCATCTTTTAACACACCAGACGTGTGTTTGTCCATGACTAAACTCAGTCCCCAACACTTACACTATTCATTGAAGTTCAAATGACCTTTCATTTAAAAGAGTGCCTCAAAATGAAACAAAGTTTGTTTGTTTGTTGTTTTTGAATAAACCAACTACGGCTGCAGTCATTTTGTTTTCAGTTTTTGCGAACATGATGTCTCAGGAACACCTGGAGGGAGTCCATAATGAGCTGATGAAAATTTGGTGGTCCAAAGGACAAGGTCACAATGATCTTGCAAAATACTTTTTTTTTTTGGTCATAACTGAAGAATTGATTAGCCTAACATCTGGAGTAAGAACAAAGTCACAAGCTATGGTAATAGTAATAATAACAACAACAACAATTACTAAGATAATAACAACATGCTAGTCTTGCACTTTTCAAAAGCAGGTTCACAAAATACAAACATAAAAATGGAAAATGCAATACAACATAAGATCTAAATCTTGTGAATTTATAGAGTTGCATAAAGAGTTAACGAGAAGGGGGAAACTCTGATGAAAAGAAATTTCATAAAACTGTTTTTATCGAAGTTTTGCAGGCTTGTAGCTATAATGTATTAAGTCGGGGGAGGGGGGGTCTATCAACACAGGCAAAGCAACACAGTGACTTAAACATCAGTCTTGTGTAACACCACAACCAATGCAGGGAGAACAAAATAGGCATACATGCTCACATTTTCAAGTTCTTGTAAGGACCCTAACTGTAGTATTTTTTATAATTTGGAGGCAGCAAATTGATTTCTGGCCGCAGACAAGAGCATGAACAAGAATTTTGTGCATTGCAAAATGAAAGAAGAGATCTAATCCTAGCAAGTCCCTGATTGGGTGATGTGGTGAAGATGTTTAGCTGTTTGAAAGGAGCCAACAGTCTTGTCCTTGATCAGGAAGACATGTTTTAAATGGTCAATTATGTCTGAGACGTCTTTCAATTGCTCCGCGCCGGCGGCAGCCATGGCTGGAGGCATCGTGTTTTCAGCTTGTCTGCCTGTATGAACATCGCATGTACGTCCACCCCATAGAACATCCCATGATATCTCAGGGACGCCTAGAGTCTGAAGGATGAACTAATGGGATTTTGGTGGTCAGAGGTCATGGTGAAGACAAGTATGTCCTGCTTCATTAATGTGATGTTTCTGAAACACTTAGAGGTCATCTCGTCAAATGTGACAAAAAAAAAGGCCATATTGGGCAGTCGTCAAAGGTCAAGGTCACTGTGACCTCCCATTATCTGTCATATCTCATCTGCTGAATTTCAGACGAATGTCTGAATGGACCAAATGATGGCATTTTTACACTTAACATATTCAATACAATTTATACTCACTACATTTAATGGACAAAAATGGATGTAAACTGCTGCATGACGGGTAATTCCAGTTTTAAAACGCAACCATAAAGGTTTTGCTGATTGATTGCTCACTATTTGAGACACGTATTTAGTTTCTAATTAAAACCTAGCATGGATAGTATTCCACTATTAATCGTTTAATTAGTCATAAAGCCTATTTTAGCATATAAGTCAACTCCATGAAACAGCAGCTGTGAAAAAGCCGCTGTGTCGATGCGATGAAAGAAACAGGACTTTTTCCACTAGTGACAGATGAGTCGCCTGTTGATGCAAACTACGGTAAACAAATGTGATTGACAGGACGTCTGCCGCGGCAACCGGCGCCGGCCAGCGCTCTGGATGGCTGCTGTCAGTAAATTACACAAGTTTCCTGCTGGCGAGTATCAGTGTGAGCAACAATCCGTGCATGGCAGGCATGTGCCTCCCTGAAACTCTTGTGTGTGTCTCTGGAGTCTGACACTGCGTTTCATTGTCGCGTGCTCTTACCAGCTCGGCGGTCAGGGCGGGCGGGAGGATGCCGTGGCCATACGGGAGAACGCGTCCGTCAAGCTTGGCTTCCCTCGGACGCCGGCGAGGCAGAGCTGGGCCGGGGTTCGTTTCAGGAGCGCAGCGGCAGGCAGGGGTCAGGCTGGTGCGGGAGCGGGGAGGGTAACGCTAATGCATCCTGGCAGTGTGAGCTTTTTCCATCAAACACTCAAACCACGAGCACTCCATCCACACACACATGCATAAACAGAGGACACCGTTGTCTCTCTTTCCGGCTCTTGAACCTGGCTAACGGACACTTTTAGGCCTCATCTTGGCGAAAAGCTTTACGTGATGAGATTAAGTGAGGCGGTGGAACGTCAGTCCCTTTGTTACATATCACCTCCTGCTGTTATGCTACGTGAATGTTCCTCCACATCTAGATCCATCCTGATGAGCGGCATAATAGACGCCTGGGCACATCCGTTAAACTGAGGGTTTCTGCGGAATTGGGAATTAGCGACAGCCTTTTCCATCCCTACAAACATTTAGAACTGTCACTGGACTGTGAGGGGCCTGAAGGAATGTCGGGTGCTTCATGTGCTTTAAATTGCCCCTCTGGGATAGATAAAGGTTGTTTGTTTTTTTTTATCTAATTGAATCGAATTGAATAACATCAAGTGGCCTCAGGAATCACAGCCGGTTCTTACCGGCAACTGTCAACCAAATCAAAATGCAACAAGGAGAGAACGTGTTTTGGTCGTAGCCAAATCCTGTTGCGGGGTGTAAGCGCCAGTAAACACGCTGACGCACAGCATCACAAAGAGGCTTCAGAAGGGGAGAATAATTCATATCTTGTCTTGTGAGCCCAAGAGACTGTCAAATTAATACACGGACAAAACAGATGAAACATTTTGTGAGGGGTGCAGCAGCGATGACGTCGCAGGGCTGCAGCTCCTGGCCAGAGGTCTAGGGTTTGTCATGAGATCTGCTACACTCGCTTTTCAACTGCTATTTATACATGGAAAAAGATTTGCTCTGCTCCATGGTCAAAGGCACAGTTGTTGAAGGAGTGAATTTAGCTATTCAGAGCACTGATAAGGCCAAGACACATGGAGGGGGGAAAAAATGGAGATGGAAAGCATTTAGTCTGTGCAGCACAGCAAGTTTGAAGGGTCCCTGAAAGCTCTGGTGTGAAGATTCACTGCTACCGACATGGAAATTAGTCTTTAGAGGAGCAGATTTACATTTTGAGAAATATATTTATTTAGTCTCTTGGCAACAGTTAGATGAGAAGACCAACTCCACTCTCATGTTTGTCTGTGACATGTTAATGTTTAACATTCTGAAAACAATCAGAAGGGAAAACACATTAAATCTTGGAGGGGGTTTTTTGTTTGTTTGTTTTTCACCTGCAGAAACAACACATTGCAGTTTTTCTGGAGGTTTTGTTCCCCGACAGTACAAACATGAGAGTGTCAATCCTTCCGTTTAACTCAAGAGAGCAAATGAGCATATTTACCAAAGTGCCGACCGACCCCCCCGTAAAGAGAAAATCCAAAAGAAAGAAATTGAACACAACTTCAGGCAGATGTGACACACCAGACACCGGCTGAGAAGTCAGGACTAACGTGAAACTGTCGGAACTGTCCGCCCATGCGTACCTCTGTGTGTCGTGGTGCCGCTGTGTGTCCTCGCTGCATGATTGCGGGCATGTGAACGCCTTTGAATGCACGTTAGCCCCTCAGCAAGGAGGAATCAAACCTAAAAGACTCCCATTATATAATGCGGCATGTATCTGCGGGCAGGCTGCGCAGAGGCTGAAACACAGCGTACGGCAAAGGAGGAGGAAGAGGGGGGGGAAAGGGGAGGACGGGTGACTTTTCGCCAGCGTCGAAACGAAGGTTCCACACATGTCTTGAGTCGGCTCGGCACCTGACTTTATCACGTTTTTACTGTTTACTGGTCTTTATTTTCAGAGAAACAGCCCGGGCCTTCGGAGTAAAACTGGATTTTTAAACACTGATTCCATCAAAGCGCTTTTGTTTGCACCTGAGTGAACATATAATCAACAACAGAATATGGAAAGAAGGAGAAAGCAATTATACATACGGTTCTAAAATGTTATACATGCATACATACATACATACATACATACATACATACATACATACATACATACATACATACATACATACATACATACATACATACATACATACATACATACATACATACATACATATTTATTTATGTATTTTTATATATGTGTGTAGTGATATACAAGCTTTCTTTTAAATTTTGCATTGTTTAAATGTCCCCATGCCCAACACGGCAAAACCCCAACAACAGATGTGTAAACCAAAGAGAACGCTCCGTAAAT
>CAAKHG010017136.1:0-29808 GCA_901007715.1 Dactylopterus volitans | reverse complement strand
TTAGGTTTTTTTTTTTTTTTTTTTAAACTTGTCAATATTGATGAGTTGAAATAATAAAGTCTCTTTTTTCCACCAAGCGGAAAATAGCAGCCAGGCAACCACACACTACTAAAATCGGAGAACCAACAATAGAAATAGTCATTTAAAAATCTGATTATAATGTCTTGAGATCTCCGAGGAGAATCAGAGACTGTGTTTGCATGTCATTCAGTTCAAAAGGCTCGTTTGTACCTCGTTATGCTCCTAGAAGATAGTGGAATGGAAGATAGTGTCCAACGTGATTATGAAGGGTGAAATTTATCATCACATTGTGTGATCAACAGAACCCCTTAGTTTCAAAACAAAGCAGAGATTTTTCCAAAGAAAAATATTACCAGTAATGTGCCCTTATTGTCAGAACATTCAAAAGCATTCATACATTTCACTGAGTTGCTCTCAAATGTCCTGACAGGAAAATTAAGAGAAGAGGCAGTAAAACCTTCCACCCTCATGCTGACCGGGTAAAGAAAATTCAGATGGAATATCAAACTTTTGGCATGAATGGTTAAAGTATGACTTTGCAAAATGCACAGTGTATCAACGTGAAGCAATTTTTTTTTTTTTGGTCCTGGTAAATGAATTTATCTTAAACACAGCAACAGATGAAAAAAATATGAATATGAGTGGCCGACACTGATATCTGGAGTATTTGTCGATTTTTTCAAGGACCTGCAGCGTCGGCCTGCCCAGGCAAATTTGTCCTTCTAGAGTGTTGAATTCTTTAGGAAATAAATGACTTTTCATCTGCGTTTAATCTTATACTGAAAACGATGCATTGGTGTGCCGTGTAATGCTGCCTGTAGAGATCCTATCTGAGGTTGTGGAAAATTTCAGAACAATCCTCTCAGCTGCACATAATACGACATCGACGCTGCATACACAAACGTGCCGGTGTTAGTTTAAGCATGCTCCATTAAAGGGAACCAGGTCAAGATAATGTACACCCATCATCTAATTGCCTGTGTGTTTATGAGGGCGGTGCAGCGCATCCTGGTCCTCGATGAGGAGCCTTGTCAAACACAGCTTAATGCTTAAAGGTGCCCATGACCGAAGGAATTCATATCAACCCTGACCCCTGTTGCTCCTGCCTGGTGGGCACACTGCAGGTGGAGAAGGTGAGATAGAGTCGGCTGTCCTGAGCATTTTCTAGACAAACTTTTCTACCTTGCACGGTTGTGCTGTAACATACATTGCGCCCGGGTTATTCTTCAAGAAGTAATAAACCATTTCTCTATGTGCCGTCGTGATGTAGTCAAAACACGTCAGGCAGTCGTCCTCCCTCCTGAGGTGCCCTCAACTGCCCGTGAGCCTGAGCCACTTCATCAGAGGGTTCAGCATTATATTGCTGGCTGGAACAAACGAAAAGCATTTATCCCTGTAAGTCAGTTCTCCTCTGAAGCCGTTTTCGAGGCTTCTCCGTCTCCCGTCACCATGCAGAGGGGCGGGGCTAAAGGGGCTTGAGCACTTTTGCCTCTGACATCCAAAGTGTCCTCTTGGTGCAACTTATTTTATTGTATTCTGTTCTGTTAGTGGGTGGGAGGGGGGCCTGCTCACGGTTCTTCTCAAACAAAAACAGAAAAATTGCGATAAGAACAACTACCTGGCAGCCATCACGTAATTTTAGGTCACATGATAACATGTTTGTGTTTATTCTGCCTGCTCTTCTTGTGCAGGAAGCTCTCAGCCGCCCGGTAATGACATGTGACACATATGAGGAAAAATGTGAGCAGCAGGGTTTGACAGGCGCCTTGTTTCTTCTTATCTTTCTTTCTTTTGTCACATTTCCGACCATTTTTGAGACGATATAATTTTACGTCTAACGTTTGCTGGCAGCTGCTTTGTTTAATCACTCTTGACGGCACCCAGCCACTGACTGTTTACTGACTAACCACTTGGAACTTTCGATCCAGGTTACTATATTTTGACTTGAACTCAGATCAAGCCTGTATATCTATGCAATTTAAATATTTAAAAACTTGATAAGGTGGATCGTCGCACAGGCCTGTACATTAAATCTGATAGTGGGTACCTTATGAAAGTAATTGTACCATACAGAAATAAGTCTTTTAGGTCAAACTTTTCTCATATTATGACCTATGAAAAACTTTTTTTGGAAAAGGAATGAAATACGACTGTGTGTGTGTGTGTGTGCGTGCGTGCGTGTGTGTGTGTGTGTGCGAGCGTGTGTGTGAGCGTGTGTGTGAGCATGTGTGTGTGTGTGCACGTGCTTTGTTCTTTCACCTGTCTCTTTGAGTGTTAAACAGCATCCGCCTCAAATCATCATCATCATCATTTGCAAAACAGAAATGAAATTTTTGTTGTAACCTGTAAATAGTTTGGCTAAATTGTAGGAAATAGTTCTCAGATTGGAAAAGAAACGGACATTCTTTGTGATCATGTGTTGTATCTGTACCCTTTCAATTGATCATTTGGTATTTCAATAGAGGGAGGCATTATATTTAAGGTAAATGGTGTCCCATTTACCTTAAATATAATGCTGAATATGGGCTGCTATAATTCAACTTAATGCTGTCAATTATGTTTTTTTTATGCTGTTTTGGAATCCTGGAAACAAATAAACATCAAAGCCCAAACTCCGATGTTACATGCATTTATTCCATTTCTAGCTGGACTTGACACTGAAATGTTTAAATTACTGCTCCTGGCTGGAGAGCGAGCAGAGTCTACTTCCTCTCTCTGGTTTACAATAATAACTCTCCGGTAATCTTAGACTGTGTTTCCGCATAACAAACACAGTTCCTGGGTGCTGGACAAACACACACACACACACATGCGCGAAACAAAGCGTCATACCTGATGCTTAGGTCAACGTCATTGAGAAATAACTCAGGGGTGCATAATACCTAATTTGCGCAGTTGTCTGCTCTGAATACCTCATAACCAGACTGTCCATTACTCTGCCACAGAGATTATAAACAAATGTGACAGCTATGATGGTCCACAGGCGAACCAGACAGCTCAGCAAAGGGCACACGGAGTCCTTGGTTATTGCCAAGCTTCCAGTGCACCTACTAGTTAGACCTCATATGTTACGGAAAACCACAGGAATCAAGTGCACCAGCTGCTGGCATGTCCACGCCACTTTTTGGGCATGGCACCGCCACTTTTCAAAAGCTGGTAGTGAGCTGAACGGAATGATGAATCAAACTGGGTTGGTACATGTTACGTCACGGAGAGAGACCTCGCATGCTCTTTGACTGGCGCGTTTAAGTCAAAGCGCTCGCATTGCTACGCGCCGACTTTACGGCGTCGCCCGAAAGAGTGACAAAAAACACATAAAGACACACAGGAGCTTTTTCAAGAGACTCACAGCCGTGCGGACAGCCAATAGCAACAGATGTTCATGTTCACACACACACACACACACACACTGTCTGACTCATTTTAATACCCTGTTCCTTTTGTCCTATGGAAATCATATTGTTTGAGATTGCTTCCTCTGAGAACAGGAAGAGGTTGCTGAGGGAAGGAGACAAGAGTGCAGGAAAACTTTCCCACCACTGCGTAAGAATACAAATGTGTGTGTGTGTGTGTGTGTGTGTGTGCGCGCGCGCGTCTGGTTCATAATGTGCACATGTAACAAAGTATCTAAGTAGAGTAAAGCAAATAAGGAAAAAATTTTGAAGTACGCACTCAAATTATATTTTATACCTGGCTACATGAATGAATCAAAAATTGTACTTTTGGTGTTTTTTTATTTTGAGAGCTGCCTTTTACGTTATATTTTAAAGGTATTTGCTTCTCGCACCCCGACACGTGAGAGAGGTTTTCCCTGAAGGATTTCTCCCAGAGAGACTTTCTCACAGAAAATCAGCCAGAAAACCTCTTTATGCGATAAATGACTGGAACTGGTCCATTTGCTTTTCCAAAACTCAACAAATGAGTTTTATTGCCTGAACATGCGACAGAAGATTTGAAATATACATTTAAAAAAAAAAAAAAAAGACAAAGTAATAGATCAACTACGTTTGAACATATAGAGAGAAGTTGACAATATAGGATTAACAACAGGCGTTTCCTGGTGTGAAGAGCTGCCATGTTACCATCATCACCCTGTTGAAAAAAAAAAATCAATGTTAATTGTATCCACCTATGTAGCTGGAGGGCTTATTTCATTATAGTGAATTAGCTCTTGTATAAAACAGTAACATTGTGTTTGATCAGGGGTAAATGAACCTGCAAGCGTCAAATCAGACCATTTAGCTCGCCGCTGAACGGTGCATGTGGACACAACAGCAGCAGAGCCGCCGCCGCCCACCAGCTGCTGGACCGTTTCTGACACCCCCCCACCCCCCCCCCTGAGATTTGCCCTTCATGCAGCTTTATTAAAGGCATCATTTTTGATTACAAAGAGGTCTGATTAAGTATGATTTCAGCTGGACTTTAAATTAGCCCAGAGGGAGATGTATTGTTAGCAGGCTCTGCCCAGGTGAGGGAAGCCTGTTGCCAGTGTTAACTGATAAGACCATGTGGGTTTTTTTGTTTGTTTGTTTTTTTTTCACCGTGAAATCTCCTGCCATTGTCCGGCCGGGACCCTTTCTCCCTATGAAGCTCAGCCCCGTTTGTGATTTACTTCTAGTGGAGCTTTTCCTCTTGATCCCAGGAAGGCTTTGCGCCAGTTCCCTGAGAGCCTCTGCTCTGACTGATGATCCAACGCGCTCCTCAAGCGTGACACGTCGGACGCTAGCGGGAGTCGGCCGGGTTGCTGGAAAAGCGAGTGCCGGCTCGCGGAACCGATCCTCCGCTTTTCAACTGCCCCCCCCCCCCCCCCCCGGGCTCGAACAGCGGCTGAACGTTTCCAGCGGTTGTCACATGGTCGCGCAGGAGTGTCTTGTTCCCTGCCACTCCATGATCCGCTCTCGTTGAAGATAAAGAGCGCAACACTCTGATTTCCCGTCTCATTGCCTTATACAGTATATACCTCGTGGAGAGCCAGAGGGAGGTGGGGGGGTGGGATGGAGAGACAGAGGGACAGATGGTCACGGTCATTTGGACCATCTCTCTCACATACCAGCGTCAGTGTCAGCCAGGCAAATTCAAAGCCTTGTAGGGTGGACTATACTGTGGAAGTGCGGAATTGGAGGCAAACACCCATGGATTACGCTCAGATAGATGGCGAGCGGTAAGGAAGCGCATCGAAATCTCTGCATGGCGTTTGTGTCGGTCATTTCGCCCTACATGGCACGCCACTAAAATAACAGTCGAAATCTAGCAAAGCTTTCGAGCAATGTTTATGTTTTCTGAAACTCTGCCAAGTAGGGCGGCGAGCTCTGATGCATGACGTGCTGGAAAATCCTGTCACTTTCCGGCCTCCTAACTTATGGTGAGGCTCGTTCGTCTTGGATCTCGAGATGAACGGTCGATGCCGGAGGTGTGCGGGGCTGACCGGGGGCTGACCGAGATGTATAACATGTATATACATGTCTGGGGTCAGCCCTCGATGGAGCTTGATGGGTTTTCTTAACCTCTCGATGATGGGCTCGTTTATGGCGCCCATAAAGCTGTCTGGCCGGCTGCCTTATAGGGTCATTGTCGACTTGAGACATGCCAGCCCGCCGCTGCCATGTTTGGGCCTCACCCAAACTCTCGCTAATGTGAGAGTCAAAGGGCGAGACACACACACACACACACACACACACATGCACACACAGACACCGCGGGCGGGACTCTGACCAACGCTCCCGGATAGATCCAGATCGCTGCATCTAAGAGGTTTTCATCATTTCGCAGAGGACGCTGGACATGAAAGCCACTGTTCTGCCACTGCGAGTGAAACCTGCCGGTGATGTGCCGCAGGCCAGATGGAGGCTGGGCAGCGCAGGCGGGGTCGCGCCATTGAAAGGACAAACTCTCCTCGCCGTGACTTGCCCCATGGTGGCTTATTATTTTTCTTTTCTTTTTTTTTAATTATAATTGTCTCTTTGTCATACATAACATGGGACTGGGACGGGAATGCGAGCGGTCATCGTATTGGGTATCACTCCTCGAAACGACCTCTTTATTTACTTTCACATGATTCATAAACTTCCTCTTGTGCTCCGTCGTTTCTCGTGGGAAAGTGGTTCGCATGCCATGGTGTCCAGTCCTCAAGCAACTCATTGGCATGGAGGCTATTTTTATGCCCGTGAAGCCCACCCCTCACACACACACACACACACACACACAGACACATACACAGGTCATTTCATTCCCACATGGATCTGCATACGGATGTCTGTCATGACCGAGCCTCTTCTTTTTTTCCCCCTTTCTACCCTTCTCTCTTGCTCTGCCTGTCCAACTGTTTGCTCCTCCTCCAGGTCTTTATTTCTCAGGTGTGGGGTTGTGTGTTTTTGAGCTTGTGAGCAGAAATGGGGGACTGGAGTCTCCTGGGGAATTTCCTCGAGGAAGTCCAGGAACACTCCACCTCGGTCGGGAAGGTCTGGCTCACCGTCCTCTTCATCTTCCGCATCCTGGTGCTGGGCACGGCGGCCGAGTCCTCCTGGGGGGACGAGCAGAGCGATTTCCTGTGCGACACGCAGCAACCCGGTTGCACCAACGTGTGCTACGACAGCGCCTTCCCCATCGCCCACATCCGCTACTGGGTGCTGCAGATTGTCTTTGTGTCCACGCCATCGCTGATCTACATGGGCCATGCCATGCACAGGGTGCGCCAGGAGGAGAAGCGCCGCAAGAAGGAGCAAGAGGAGAGGGAGGCGAGAGGCGAGGGCGGGGGGGACCTGGATGGGGAGAAGGAGTACCTGCAGCAGAAAGAGACTGGGGGGGTGATGAAACCTGATGGGAGTGGCCGTATTCACCTGAAAGGGGCACTGCTGCAGACCTACGTCCTGAGCATCATGATCCGAACAGTAATGGAGGTGACGTTTATCGTGGTGCAGTATATGATTTACGGGGTGTTCCTCAAGGCCATGTACCTGTGCAAATCATGGCCCTGCCCCAACCCTGTAAACTGCTACATGTCCCGGCCCACAGAGAAGAACGTCTTTATCATCTTCATGCTGGTGGTGGCCGGCGTGTCTCTGTTCCTCTCAGTGCTGGAGCTCTACCACCTGGGCTGGAAGAGCATCAGGAGGTGCGTGCGCCACAAGGTGATGCAGAGGAACAACCACAGAGCAGAGACGGTCATCATGTCTGCAGCCCTGGAGCCCAACAGCCCACCAATGCCCTCGGCTTCCTGCACCCCGCCACCCGACTTTAACCAGTGCTTGGCCGCCCCAAACTCCATGAACCCCATGACCTCCATGGCTTCCCACCCCTTCAACAACAGGATGGCGCTGCAGCAGAACTCGGTTAACTTGGCCACCGAGCGGCACCACAGCTGTGACAACCTGGAGGACGAGGAAGACTTCCTGAGGATGAGATACAACCAGGCGCCCACGGAGCTGCCCATCAGCTGCTCCCCATCGCCTTTGCTGCACTCCGGCTACATGAAGGACAAACGGCGCCTGAGCAAAACCAGTGGAAGCAGCAGCCGAGTGCGTCAAGATGACCTGGCAGTGTAGATGGCTGACAGCGAGGAGGAGGAGGGACGGGAGGGAACGCTGGAGCTTCAAAACCAAAGAGAAGGGACGGGAAGATCAGCCTGGGAGCAGAAAATATGAGTGACTTTTAATGAAAAGTGGACTCTTGCAGTGAAGGCTCACACTTGACTGTAGACGAAACGTTAGAGAGACACACTGAGACCTGTGACTGGACCATTTAAACTTGATGCGTGCGAGTTCTTTGGCCAAAAGATGTTTGGGAACCAATCTAATGAACCAACGCCTGAAAAACTGACAACTGACCTGCAAAAGAGATATCATTTTGAAATCATTACAGGGTAATGGGAGTGATGCCTGACAATTGCACATTTTATGTTTCTGTGAAAGTCAAAAATGAAGTGTGTGTGTGCGTGAGAGAGAGAGAGAGAGAGAGAGAGAGAGAGAGAGAGAGAGAGAGAGAGAGAGAGAGAGAGAGACAGATATAGAGAGAGAGAAGAAAAGACAGAGAGAGAGAGAGAGAAGAAAAGACAGGGAGAGAGAGAGAGAGAGAGAGAGAGAGAGAGAGAGAGAGGGGGACGATGACGTGGGAATGACCTGATGCGCCGTGCTTGGCATGAGATGACTTTGGGAATCATTTCATCGAAAAAACATAATACGATACACATCTCAAATATTCAGTCAATTACAAGTTGCATTGCGGCTTTGAATAGCACGTGTGTTAATTTCTCCCAGTGTAACAGAAACAGGTGGTACACTGAGAGTAAACGTGAACTTTATATGCAAAAAAACAAAACAACCAAAAACCAAAAACTGTGACTCTTGCCATTCTATAAACTGGATGGGCATTAGCAGTGAATCAAGGTCAAAGTGCCTTAAAATGAATGATGAGATCTATTTCCATATCACATATTTTTATCTATATTTTTTCCAAAGACTGTAATTTTAAAGTGAGCCATCTGCTAACTAACTTGATTGCACTATGCTTGCATGTCATCCACCATTCGATGAAACTAACCTTCGGGGGTTATAGCTTCAAAACCAATAAACTTGCAATCTAAAGGTGAGAGTGTGAGTAAAACTGCAATCATTTGCAATATGAGGTGAGGGGGATGATGGAGCCTGTTTTTGAGGATCTTCCGTTCAAGAAGGTTCAAGGGAAAAGAGCGAGAGGTGGTCCTGCTGGGTGCTGATCATGAGACAATCTGGCCACTGGGTGGCAGCATTGCACTTACATTAATTGAGTTACTCTCTCCAGGAGCCATTGTGTAAATATGATTTTTTTTTTTTCCTATGCAATGTTTGTTTTCATTTTGTCATTGAATGTATTTCATTTCATGTCCTCTTCTAAGCATATGCAGAATATTTGTACAGGTTATTTATGACCGCAGTTCATGAATGGACATCCGTGGCAACTGCTGGTTTTAATGTATCCAACACAGCAAACATCCATTACCGAAACAGACATTGTTCAGCCTATTGCTCAAATACTGCAGTTTTTGCTCTTTCAATAATACATTCATGCAATAAATGTTATCGCTGCACAATGACACATTAATAAATGATCAACTCTACAATCTCCTCCATTGTCCCAACTGTCTCTTATTGTTTCTTGTCATTCAGCTCGTTTGTTATTTTTTGTAAACTTGTCTATTTTCCGTTACAGCATATCCAGATGTGAGTAATTTACTAAAAACTGCATGAGGATGTAAATACACCGAACATCTGTTGGCACACACACACAAAACCCTATCAAAAACGTTTGGTGAATACTGGAAATTCTCGTTAACAAGACGTTGTTATCTGCTGTGATGAAGTATGATACAGAAGATCATTGAACATGTAGCAACCATAAAATCACTCGACAAACTTTGGCATCTGTCAGAACAATTCTTGTGACCCAGAGGACAAATCATAAAGACTGAATTCATAGTCTTCCATGAAGACGCCTGTTTATATTCAATTCAATTCAATTCAATTATACTTTATTAATCCCTAGGGAGGGTTCCCTCAGGGAAATTAGCTTTTCCAGCACACCATCAACACCAAATATTTGTTGTAGATCAGAATTACGTCACTCATTCACTTATTCTATCATCAGATTTTAGGTCCCATGTTTTTAGTTGAACATGAAAACCTTCGCGATGGATGATTTCATAATAGCGCAGCTGCTCCACTATGAATGCAATTAGATAAAAACAAGGCAATCCATCACGAGGTAATCGGGTGAAGTACAGATATCCCAAAAAAATACTGGAGCTATGTAACAATGTATTCCTACCCAATTACTGCCCTAACCACTGTTTAATGGAATGCCTTCAAAAAAATTTTGCCTGATCAAAAGCCAGAGAGACAGTAGTTCAGAGCAAAAACAGCAAATTCCCACAATGATGGAGCTGGAACCGATAGTATTTGATGCATTATAAATGTATTTTATGATTAATAATATCTTATGATTATAGAGAGCTTCTACCACCAGTATCCTAATTGTAAAGTCAGTTGTAAAGTAAGTACTTAAGTAGTGTAATATTTCGCCAGAGAGCAGCAGGACACTTTGATGTCAGTCCTCCACCACAAGAAGAACCGAAGAAGAAGAAAAGGTGCGTTCAGGTGCCATGTTAGAGATAGGATAGAAAACGATGTGAGCGGTTCTGTTGGTTTTCAGGCACGTCCGTATTATTTATCCCAAACTGGTTACATTGGAGATTTCAGCAAAGGTCCAACTTACCCCATCTTAGTTACACTTTGGATGTTGACGTGAATGCTTTCACAAGCTCGAATGTCACAATTACGATAAACCCGAACGACCCATAACGACAGCAGCGTTGACCGCAGGGGAATGTAGTTTTATCCTCACTATCGTGTGATTCACACTGCTTGTATGTTTCTGTATTGGTGTCCTACATTTCCCGGCATGTCTTTCGGTGTGAACCGGCGGTGGCAAAAGTTATCGAACGTCAAATGACTTAACCGCTCGCAGGACTGCTGTGCAAGTGCAGCAGACGAAGTTTATTCAGTATCTCCAAAAGAAGTAAGTAAACACCTCGCTTTTTAAAACTATTTTTTTTCTTCATGCAACGTTAGCCAGCGAGACTGACTTTTTTTGTGTGGCCTGTCCCGTTCCAACGCCACCGGCTCGCAGTCGAGGCTGTCGTTAGCGGGGAATGGAGGCGCTGTTTATCTAACGTGCTCCGGCTAGCAGCGCGCTCGTGTGTGGGCAGGGTGAAGCAACACCTGCCGACTATCGCGTGCTATCAGTTGTGTGAATAGACGGCTTCCCGGGGGGCCGGAGGAGGGCCTTATCTCGTAAGCTGGTTTGCAGCGTCTAAGGGGACGAGGAAACTGAATAGAAGCGCCGTGACGTCCCTCAATGAGCCGGTTGCACCAGCCGGCGCAGCGCCCCCCCCCCTCGCCGCCGCCTCATGGTCTTTGCGCAGCTGCAGTCAGACCGAGCACACGACTGCTGGACTGCTCTGTTTGGATTGTAGTTCGACATAAACCACCCAAACCGCTGCCATCGCACAGGCGCCGTCATCACTGGACTTGCCAGAAAGTTTTAATTTGACCAGGGTTCGTAGCGACCTGCAGTATCGTGCAGCCGAGGCAAGTACATCAGTGCAGTGATGTTCAGAAAATTTAAACGGGGACAATTTTGAAGGGTTTCTATGACAGTAACTTCCAGACTTGGTTTTGGATTGTTGGTCAAGTATAGCTGAATTATTATATTTGCTGATGTTACTGTCATGGTGATGAAAAAGCCGGTTCGTTACCTGGATTGTTTTGTGTTCATCCAGAGACGGTGAAGCGGTTTTTGTTTCCCTCGCAGCGCAGCCATGAGGAATCTCTGGACCCGAGCGGGCGTCTTAGGCTCCGTGGCTCTCGGGTCGATGCTGTGGTCCCAGAGGAAGACTGAACCGGACCAGGTGACGCCCGGCTCCACTGCTGCCGACACAAATCCCACTTCTCCCTACGAACTGAAACTGGTACAAGTCATCTTCCGGCATGGCGCTCGAACGCCGCTTAAATCAATACCTGATGTGATGGAGGTAAAACCTTTTTCTTCCCGACTCTCATCCACTCGTTTCATCCCTGTACTTAACGAGGCACGTCATCAACAGGCCGTGTTATTTGTCTGGTCGCCTGTGTTTCTTTAAAGGCCCAGTGGGTGCCCAACCTGTTGGAGCCTCCGGCACACACTCGGATCAACTATACGGTCACAGATCTGAGTGGCGGCCCCCAGCCCCCCGCTCCTGTGGAAGACAGCTACCGGAAAAACATACTGACTGTGAGTAGGTGTGTTTTGTGGTGTTAAATGCAGGCAGACGAGGACATTGGGGGAGTGTGTTGCGGTACATGTGCTTGTGTGGGGAAAATAACAGCGATTGGGGGGGAAAAAAAGAAAACTGACACGTGTAATTGCCAACATGGTGATGTCATCCCGTTCTGGTGCACATGGTATTGGACCCTTCTTGGACCCTTCTTGGTACAAAAGTGGACCAGAGTCATCAACTATGTTTCTGGCTACAGCTTCTCCTCAAATGAAAGCTAAAATATGCCGTGGTAAAAGCCTGTTCGTTTTACGAGTTACATGATCACCAGTGTGCAATCAAGGAGTGACTTTTACAGACTGTATATTTGAATGTTCTTGCCTTTTTTATAGCCATGAAGCAACACGTGGACAGCAGTGGCCGGGAGCTGAGATTGGTCTTTGTTAGCATCTCTCCCACTTGTGGCCATGAAAGAGCTCAGCAATGCATTCAAGACTGAACCGTGCTCGGTCTTTGGCCTCCTCTGGTTTTGCTGCTGAACTGTGTGTAGAGGTTTCCACTGGCAAATTGTGTCCCCTCCGTCCAGCTCCCGTCTCCATGGAAATCATAGTTTCCTGTGTGCTGAGGTAGCTGCTTTGCTGAAGAGATTTACTGCACGGGATTTAGCTCAGAAAACTAAATCCAACAACATGGACTGCAGCCACCCACGCACCACTTCCACAATCCCGCATGAAGGTGTGTTGTGTCCGCAAGGCCGAACCTCATGCTGCTCGTCTAATCCGGCAGGGTGGCACGTTCCCAGGTCAGCTGACCACGGTGGGCATGCAGCAGCTGTATGAGCTGGGCAAGAGGCTGAGGAGGAGATACATTGAGGAGAGGCCCTTCCTCAGCTCCACTTTTAGCCCGGCTGAGGTCTAGTAAGTGTCGCACATCACGGTGGGTCAAGAGAAAACAAGCAATTTCTCTGTTATCTTCAATTCTGATAACATTAAAACTATGAGGGCAGCACAAAGGACGTCACCCGGGATGCTTTGCTATGTTCAAGTCGGTTGCCCAATATGACCTCTTTCCCCCCCATTTCTTGTCAGTGTGCGCTCCACTAACATTGTGAGGACCATTGAATCTGCAAAGTGCCTGGTGGCAGGGCTCTTCCAGCAGAAGCAGAAAGGTGGGTCAGGAACGTGTGAAATATGCACGAGACATGTGGCGACTGCGCTGGACCTCGTCTCATCTGTAATTTTCTGTTCCATTTGAAGCAATTGTGCACATATTAACAACGGAGGCGGAGTCTGAAATCCTGTATCCCAACTACCATGGATGCAAGCTGCTGAAAATCCTCGGCAGGTACGTTGAGCATGTCGTGGCACCAGGTCACCGACGCGCCGAGGCCCCGGACGCGCCGAGGCCCCGGACGTGCCGTCAGCTCGCTGCCACGAAACTGGAGTTTCTGAAACGGGCTGCGCGAAAATCACGAGCGGAGCCGAGGCGCTTCTGACGAGTTGTCGTCGCATATCTGTGTTTGGTGGCTGACGCTGTGTGTGTGTTCTGCGCAGCCACCGCTGGGCAGAGTCGTCCACCCTGCCAGACATCGCGGCAGACTTGCAGAGCATCCAGAGCGAGCTGGGCATCGCCGCTCACCAGCACGTCGACTTCATCCTCATTAGGGATGACATGGTCGCCAGAGAGGTGACGCTGCCACATCCTCATCGTCCGCATTGTTTATGAGGCTCCAGGACGCCGCTTATCGCTACCATCATAACTGCAAACTGCAAATTTAGGAGGAAACTCCAGAGACAATCGTCAAGTTTCCCCCCCCAAAAAAAAAAAAAACAGTTCAAATCTAATTGAAGATCATTTTTAAATCAGTTTAAGCAAACACTGATAGCTAATTCAGTCCCAGTTAAATCATAATTGCATCAACTGCAGCATTCAAGATTTCTCATTTGGTCACCCTCAGTCAATTCAGCGGATGAGAAACTGAAATCACTTTTATAAATATTAATCAGGGACTTTAGAGTCGATGCAATAGCCACCGTATTAATCTGGCTAGCTAATCTAGCTAGCATTCCCCCACTTTATTCTAGAAACCACCTGTCATTTGTCATCCACAACTTTTTAAAACTAATATGTACATATAATCTTTTTTCTTTTCTTTTTTTTTCTTTTGAGGTTTGTTTTGCATAATAACACAACCGATTCTGCATTAACAGACGCACGGTCTGCCCTGCCCACCAGCGCTGGACACCTGGAGAGAGACAGTAGAACAAAGAGCCGTGGACATGATGTACCACATCTACAATCCCAGCAAGAGGTTAGATCAGAAAAAAAAAACAAACCAAAAAAAAAAAAAAGTCAGCAGAGGAAGGGCTTTTGAAAAGGGTCGATGCGACCTGTATCCAACAATAATCCTCTAGCAGTGTCAGCACAGAAAATCTACCTCACCATTGTGGGCTGCGCTCAAAAATTCGTCTGCTGTCCATGGCAGGGAGAACTTGCAGTTGTGTGTGGGACCCCTCCTGCACATGCTCTCATTCAACATGGAAGAGAAGCTACACGGCGGCTCGTCGGAGCCAAACAGGTGAGCCGTCTCTGAGGTGAACGCAGCCCGCCTCCTCCACAAAACATGAGCGGTTTTCGAGGCTTTGACGGCCGCAGCGTTGAACTCCTTCTCTCAAGCAGGAAGCTATTTTTATACTCTGCACACGACACCACTTTGATTCCGTGCCTGATGGCGCTGGGGATCTTCGACATGAGATGGCCCCCTTACGCCGCCGACATCACCCTGGAGCTGCATCAACACCGGCAGACCAAAGAGGCCTTCGTTAAAGTGTCGTACATCGGGCAGGTAGGGCGGCGAGAACGCGGCCGGACCGTCGCGTCTTTGTGCTGCGCGAGTCGCGTTTCACCCCAAGTTGCCCCTCTTCTCCGTAGGACCGACTTATTCCCGGCTGCAGTGGAGTTTACTGCCCCCTGCAGGAGTTCAGACGGGCCCTGTCCTCGTACTCGCTCAGCTCCGAACACTACGAGTCGCTGTGCAACAGCACGGCGGAGGGGCCGACCCAACCCTGAACCCGTCACCCAGCCCGACTCCCGGACACCGTGCCACCACGGCACAACCTCAAGCCACCACACACACACCACGTGATGTCACTCCATCCAGCCAACATGAGACTGCACTCGGGTGGGCGTGGGGGGGGGGGGATCCGGATCACAGCCACGCCTGATCATCTCTTAGTTTACACTGACTTTCAATCATGATCCGTGAAATCATGGTGCACAGATGCTCCAATTTAGGTCAAAGAATTCCGTGATTGGTATCTTGACAAGTGCATTTGCTGAGCAAATTTGGTCTGCACTGCTCGCCTGGTATCAGATGTCCTTGTGCGTAGGTGTCTGCATGCACTTTGATCTGTTTGGGTTTAATATTCATGCCTTTTTTTTTTTTCTTAGTGTCTAGAAACTTCTTAAGAACAACAAAATGAACAATGTATGAGCACATTTACTTTAAAACTTAAGTATCCTGTCATTGGCCCATTTCCTGTAAAAGCAAATCTGTCCCAAATACATGAGTATTTTCATTCCATATTGGCCAGCAAACACGAGGAAACAGTGCATGTTCAGCGATGGACGAGTACATATTTTGATTCCGTTTAAGTCATCAAGACTGACGACGGTATGAGAGACAGTCAAAGGAAACAATCACAGCGCCGGTCATATAAAAGATCATGTGCAGTAAAATGTTGCCGAGTTGATTTTAATCATTTTTAGACAAGTATGGAGGAAGCAAACTTAAGTCGGATATATGTTTGTTTGCTTTAAATGGGAAAAATTCAGAATGTCATCAGCATTATAACTTAAAACCATTGCTGCATTTAAATCTTTATTACGGACATATTAAATGCTAAGATAATGCGGCACGGTAATTTCCTCTTTGTAACTGCAGGTACAATAACTGTCAGTTTGGTTGCAATTTTCATATCCATTTTGTTCCTAAGAGGAATATTAGGCATTTAATGTATTTTAATGTTTCTTAAGAGGCTGCGCAGGATGCAATAAATTGCAATATGTGGGTGAATGTCTGCATATCCATGAGGAACCTCCAGAAAGGGAATTAGCCTGCTAGTGTTTTTCAAAAGTGAAATATTGTTTTCTTGTGCGGTCAAGTATATATCGGTAGACCACAGAATAATGTATGCAAAAGCAAATGCCCATTACATAGACAAGAGTTTTACTCTGCCACAATAACACATTGTACCTCGTCAGTGGGAGTTTCCCTTGATCTGCTGCCGCTCAAAATATAAAAAGTTTGGGTCTGAGACAAATGATTTTGATGAATGTTTTCCTTTTTTTTTTTTGCTCCACTCATTCAAAGTAAGACTTTCAACAGTTAGTAGGCTTCATATCCGTCAATCATCTTGAAATCCAAATCCCAAAGTGTCTTCTGGACAGAAAAAAAAAAAAAACCTGACATAACCAAGTATCTCTAGATTAAGTGTCAAATTAGGCAGAGACGGACTCGCCCTCTTTAAGTTCTACCCCGAGTGTCTGTAAGCTGATCTCACTTGCAGAACGAAGCCACCTGGCACACACAGCCGACTAAATGCACACACACTCCATGGACAACATGTATATACCAAAACAATATCTTTTATTTGTAGTCCATCACCACAGCCCTGGTAGGCTATTCTGCACCAAAGCCAACGGAGAAACACATGACAAGCTTATACAATAGAGAAAAGAGAGGAAGTCAACTGGATGGTAAGCAGAGCATGTTTACATTTCTGTCTCACTCTGGATGCCACACCTGCCTTACTATATTTTACCAGATCTACCTAGCTCTAGCTCTATAATACCTGGCATATCTGCTGTGACGCTGGGCCACTCCATTCTGCTGACCATTGGGGGATTATTGCTGTGGGAATGATTATTACCCAGAGTCAACAAGAGAGTCAAAACAGAACAGGAACACACATAGCACATCTGGGTATTAGCAATATTATTCACGCTGGCGAAGGCTTGAGTCCTGAGGGTTTTGGAGCACCGAGTCAAATGTCATCCCCCAATTTGGAGCAGGATTGAGATTATCGTCGTGCTGCAAAACTGCCGGGATCCTCACGCTTAAATGTGTTGCTCTCGATGGTAATAACAGAAAAAGAAGACGCTTTCTGCAGACGGTCCATGTTTGTGCTTTTTTTAATAATACTATTATCTTAATGAGGTCATAGTTTGGTTTGTTATACACTGGAGTTACAAAGGAAATTAAAATAGACTAAAATTCGAATAGCCCACCAATGGTAAACAGTACAGTATTTTTAGGGGGCATTCCTCCCCAATTAAAGTTGGGTAAGAGGAGTTGAGAGGTCACTGATAGAATGCCTATACATACAGACACATACATACCACACAAACACACAGTCTGTCAAGCACGCATACACACTCTCACATGTATATACTGTACAGAAACAGTCAAAACAATGGAGCCAGAGACGAGATGGAGTTCCACTAAAGTCTTCACAAAGCACAAATTCTTCTTAATCCTTTCTCTTGTTCCATATCAATTTCATGAAATTTGTTTTTTTTTTTTTTTAATTTGAAAAAGTAGACATATACTGTAGCATCTCCACGCTGACTTTTAGTTAGGTTGATTCCTCTTTGATGTTGAAATCATCTTTATAGTCAGATAATCAAAAAACACAAGAACAGTTTTGAGAAACTGATGCACAACAATCCCATACATTCTCAAGTTCATGAGTCAAAATTAAATGTTCTTGTGGCAAAAGTACTCCAATCCTGGCCTGTCCAAGTCTCCGTTGGAATAGTTCACACAATTCATTACTTGGTGCGACTAGTTTGCTCCATTCTGTTCATTTCTGGGTACATCCTCTTCCTCGAATTACACGTCCTTTGTTTGAGTCTTGTCAAATTTTTCTCAATACCTTCCACACACCTTTACTCCATCCTTGTGAATCGTCCAAGAACATTCTAAATACAAAGTTTCTGATGGATTAGAACATTCCAGGGCCTGGACTGAACCCCATGTCCATGTCACGTGGCCTCATCTGACCCCCCATCATCATTGTCTGCTGTGGGGGGCCACCCATGCCCTGCAGTGACATCATCATATTAGGTGAACCGCCAGGGCCTGGGTGAGACATTTGTCTCCCCTGCATCATCCCTCCCGGACCCCCAGGTGACATCATCCGGTGCTGGGGGCCCATCATGCCTTGGCCCATGAATCCTGGTGGCCTCATGGAGTTGTGGCCAGGGTTGCCTATTGGCATGTCTTGGGGACCCATCCCACCACCAGGGCCACCTGGCATCCCCCCCATCCCCTGCATCGACAACCCCATCCTTGGTGGACCATCGGCCATCATGCCCTGCATGGGGAAGCCAGAGGGGTGTGGTGGCTTGCCTCCAGGATTCTCCCCTCCACCACGGGGAAAGTAAGACAGAGTCTGGCTGGGCTTCTCTGATGGGATTATCCTGGAAAGATCAAACTCGGGAATGCCAGAAGCTCCCGGCCGCATTACCTCATGAAGATCAGCATCACTGAATCCACCTTGCATGTTGTTGAACTCTGGTCCTCCAGGAGTATTGGGCTTGCACATACCCCCATCCGCCCCTCCCCCATGAGGCATGTTCCCCATCCGTCCTCCCATAGGTCCTCCTTCTCCCTGGAAGGCCATCGGATGGCCAGGGAAACCTTGTGGACCAGGACCATTATGCGGGGAGAAAGGGCCCTGCTGAGATGGGGACTGGGTAAGTGGGTAGCCCTGGCTTCGGTGGGGGTAACCCAAGCGTCCCTGGGGTATCATTTGAGGGTTCGCCATACTGGGATCTTGTGGATTTGGCGGTATCATCATGCCATGAGGCATCATACCTGGGCCCATATTAGGGGCATTGGGAGAGGGCATCTGTGGGGGCATACCGTGGGAGAGAGGCTGTGATCCCATTGGATTCATACCCAGAGGGCTGAGGGCAGGCATAGGTCCAGAGTTTCCAGGTCCCATCATACGGGGATTGCCTTGGTGATTCATCGCCATGCCTGCATTTTTGGAGACATGGAGAAGTTAATATTCGACACCAGCATTAAAGTAGGTCAAAGCTTCACAATGAATGTCCAAAGTTTAACCACAAATAGATATCTAAGCTATGTTACCGTTGTTGTTAACTGAAGGAAGATTGGGAGAACGCGCTGGGGGCGAGTCGTCATCGGAACTGGCAACAGTCTTTATGGCATCATGGTAGAGTGGGGTGGAGCTGGGCATCGCAAACTTGGACATGCGTGACATCATGATGGAGAGAGGGTTCTGAGATAGTGTTGGCTCAGGGGGGATAGTGTATGGACTGCCAGACGGCACATTTCCTGTGAGGGACATGGAGCCAGATGGAGCCCCTGATGAAGGCGGGGCGGAGGGAGGGCCATTACCACCTACAGGACAACATGATGAAAAAGAGAAAACGTGGGAAACAGATGATAAAACTTAGTGATGAAGAATTTCAATTTCCTGGCACACTGTGATATTTTCCAATTGTAATACCCCACGCAATATGTGTGCTATTTAGGTCTAAGAAATACTTAGGTTATATAACCACAAGAGGGAGACACCGGACCACAATCTACCGTACCCTTTTACAGAAAGTGAGAATGTGAACATTACACCAATTCTGGAACAGGCTTGTGTTAGATAGTACAAGTCATGTAATTTTAAAATAAATATTCACAATTCTTGAGACCACTGACTGAAAAGGCAATACCGCACTTGTAAATAATGGAACATTAAGACATTTGTCCATCATGATATTAAGGAGTGCAGTTTAAAAAAAATGCCTTGAGAATACAGGCCATATATTAGATGAAAAAATAAATGTTTGAACACAAAAAAGAGGGATGGTGTTTTTATACCTTGCTCCATGTTCCCCATCATGTTTGGTGAGGTGATACTGAGCGGGGGCTTGCCACCCTGAGGTGGCACTCCAGGACTCTGCATGGGTGGTTTTGGTGAGGAGGCCCATCCTGGAGACGGGTTAGGAAGTGAAGGAGATCTCATATGAACTGGAGAGGCGCCTGCTGAGCCCATCATGGAGTGGGGGGACTTCATTGGTGCTGATGTTGGAGGAGCTGGTGGAGCACTGGGGCCTGTGGGACCAGTGAGCATGCCAGCTAGCTGGGACGGTGTCTGAGGCGATTTGAGGTTTCCAGAGGGTGAACCCATCATGGGAGACTGCACCTGCCTCAGAGGGGGGGACTTCAGTGGGTTAACACTGGGAGAGTTCCCCCCTCCTGCCTGAACATTCAGATCTGTCGGCTTGCGGCCCCTCTGACCTTGTGAAGGGCCAGCAGCAGAGGATAGATGGTTAATGCGGCCATTGCCTCCTGTTGGTGTAGATCTGTGTTCAGGGCCAAATGCTTGGTCTCCATGTGGGCCCCTCATTCCCCCAGGACCTCCTGGGAAGGGTCGTCCAGGCCCCATAGGGAAGTCTCCTGGCTGTGGCTGCTCAGGGAAGGGTGGCCCCTGCATCGGTCTGCCTTGTGGACCGATGTTCTCCATTGGGGGTCCTCCACCGCCTCTCATTCTCATCATTTCATCTGGACTCATATTCATTGGAGGATCTCGTAACTTTGAGGGGTGCATATGAGGTCCTGGCCCAGGACCAGGCCCCATGCCAAACTCGGGCCCCATTTCTCGACCCCCCATTCCCTGGAGCCGGGAAGACGGACTCATAGGACTGTCACCAGGCATTCTGGGAAACATACCCATGCCATTACCAGGTTCCATTCCCCCTCTTTGGTGTCCCATCATCCTTTGCATGTCCATCATCATGCCAGGAGGAATTCCCTTCTCTCCACCCATACCTTGGTGGAACATTGCTTCTTGAACTGACTGAGGATTTGGAAAGCGTTCCCCTCGACCTCCTGGACCAGCAAACATGGCACCAGGTCCACCAGGAAAGCCTCTTGCATCTCCCATCCGAGGAGGCATGTCATCAGGCCAGCCCATTCCAGGCCTTGGAGGCCCCTCCATGTCAGGATTCATCATACCAGAGAAACCAGGCATTCTCTGCATATGTGGGGGAATACCTCTTGGGCCAGGGCCCATGCCCATGCGCTCCTGGTAGTGCTCTGGAGGGCCACTTGGTCCTCCCCACATTTCTCCTGGGCCCATCTGGTAAGGAGGCGGGGGTCCTCGCATCATGCCACGTGGACCATGGGGGTGCATCATCATGTCTGGAGGAAGTGGCCGGTGTTGCATTTCTTGTTTCTTCCTCTTCTCTTCATAAAACTCCTGCTGCAACTTCAACCACGCCACCTGCTCTGGGGTCATCTGATCGCCATCTCCACAGCCCCCTGGTCCTCCCATGTGGGGACCCATTTCATCTTGAGGAAATGGGGGCATGTCCCTGGGACCATGAGGTGGACCAAAGGGTGGGCCTTGTGGGCGAGGTCCTCCTGGCCCACCTGGTGGTCCAAGGCTCTGAGACTGTGCCATCATGGCCTGTAAGGGGCCCTGCTCAGACCTCCTGGGTGCACCATCAGGGCCACCATCATGGGGTCCACCATGGGATTGTGGAGGTCCAGCTGGTGGCGCATCACGATCATCAGGGAAAAGCATGCGTTGGATATCTCGTAGTGTCTGCAGAGAGCGCTGGCGATGCTCTAACTGTTCTTGGGAAAGACCCTCTGTGTTGGCTTCCATATTCAACAGCTCCTGAGCCAGCTGTTGCTGCTGCTGCTGCTGCTGGGGTGTCAAACCTGCCCCACCAGAGCCTCCACCCTGCCCTCCTTCACCTGCTGTGGGAGTGTTGAGGCCTGCCTCAGGTTGGGCGAGTGAGGCCTGATCAACTGGGGCTGTGTTGTTACTGGGGCTACTACCAGGAAGATTTTTTGATTCCATGCCTGCAGAGGAGGACCCTTCCTGTGGCAGAACACCAGGTTGGCTCCCTTGATTTGAAGGCTGTGTTGGGGCTGGCTCTGCCATGCCCGTCAAGGATGGCTTGGACCCAGGCTGATCTTGGGCATGCGACGGTGGTTGCTGGGAGGGCTTTGAGTCATTTCGGAGGGTGTTTCCTGCGTTGTTCTTTAACAGAGAGGGACAGAAACATGATTACATTATGACAATCACGTAAAAATGTTGATGTATCTGAGCAAAGTAGAAATAAAAGTGAGTATACTTACCAGGAGGAGGTGAGCTTTGTCCTTGCTGTTGGAGATGTTTTTCATATGGAAGGCAATGATGTTTTCTGTATGGCCAGTCAGAACTGCATCAGCTGCCCTGAAGGCAAGAAGACAGACGATAAGATATCATCAGACACAGTAGGTCTTTATTTATAATACATGTGTGTAAATGCATTTGAGAGACAGTGAGTCAGATGGATGAGTACTATATGGTACCAAGAGTGTAATACTTGGGTCAACAGACTAAGCAAACTATATCACAAACACACCTTCCACTGAGCATCCACATCTTTGATCGCTAATTCCCTCACACTATTGTTTATCTAAGCCAACTGTACACTCCCACTGCAAAGCAACTAGCAGTTGGTAATTCAATTATTTTTGGAATCATAACAGTGAAGGTTTCAAAGTGTGTTTTGATTACATAAAAGTTTAAGAAATAATATGATGAGTTGTTTTAAACACAAAAATATAAGGTTTACTTGTGCAGGCATAAATAACCACATATGAGGAACCGGGAAAGGAAAGAAAGGAAAGAAAGTTTTAGATGTCAATTTATGTCTATTCTTGCCAGAACAGCAACAAATCATTACTTTGAGCATTCTTACTTGTTAGCCATTTCTGTGGTGAAGACATAAACAAGTTTCGAGCCTGGCTTCTGACCACTTGCAGATTCTGTTGTGGAGCCCTGTCCTCCCAGGATATTGTGGGAGGGCGTGGAGGAGCGACTGAGTCCAGCATTGGAGGTAGAATGGGTGACAGAGTCCTGGGGCTTCACGTCACTGGAGTTACAGTCTGCAGGGAATCGCATACAAGACCGCAGCTTTAAAGACCAACACAAGGTTATGGGAGAGGGGCTGCAGTTCTACTGTTCAGCTGTCACTAGTTGAAGTGATCGGCAGAGGGGCAGCTTGGATGCACAGATTTACACACTTACTGAAGAATCCTTTGTCATCTTCGTCACTTTCTCCTCCAGAGCACCAGTCGGCTCCACTGTACGGCTGCCTTCTCTCTGCAACGCACATCCTCTTCACCCGGCTACTGTCTGCACATGCAGGCACACACACATACACATTGCTATTTGTGGGCATAAGTATGAGTGAGAATAACAGCAATTTTTAAAAGTCTCAGACATTTCAACTGACGCCATCAAGTCTGAGACTGAACGGTAGGACTTCGCATGAACTGTCTAGCAACTTCTGACCCGAGCTAACTGCAAGGCATCTTACCTTTTTCTTCACTCGTGGGTGTGCCACTCTCTGGCTGTTCAAATGATTCCACTGAGGTGCTTCTCTCCCTTTTGACTTTAACTTTGGAGCTTGGACCTGAGGTCAGGCCCTGGCCATTCTTCAGCCCAATGCCCCCTGCCACACTCTGAGCCCCTTTGGCACCAAGAGTTTTGGCGTCACAGGGTGAGGGCTGCGATTGGCTGCCAGTGCTCCCAGGTTTACCCTGATTGGGCATTTTTGAGTCCATCTGGGCGGCAGTGGAGGGGGACATGACGGGAGGTGACCGTACCATGACCTCCGTCTTAGGTTTAGGGCTAATAGACAGATGAAAGACAAAAAAATATCTCACATAACTAATACTTATTGTCTGTGACAGGCAAATAGTTTACGTTGTACAAATGCATTGTTTTGTTAGGAAAATGTAACATTTCAAATTCAAATTAATGATGATTATCCATTTAAACCATCCTCACTTGCAACAAGACAATGAAGAAGTGTTAGATTTTGTCCTCCTACATATCTCTAGCCTTATTTTCTCCTTGTGAAACACGCACAACAAGGGGGAAATGGGGCATTATTATCAAGCAGAGAGCCTGGGGCTCAAAGTTAGCGTGTCCAGCAATCATGTTTTGAAATTGGGCATAAACGGGATAAGGAAAGGGGTACACAGTCAGGCAATTGGATATGCAGGACATCATCCCACTCATCATGAAAACAACTTTTCTGCTTCATGTATCCTTGATCCTCACTGAGCTACCCAGTGGAAGTGGCACAAACTAAATGCCAGAGTGAGCATCATGTATGGTATAATTGTAAGTGAACAATAGATGAATATACTGATAGTGGGAGTCCGCGCACACAGTTAAACCTGAAAGAACATAATTCAGATATATTGACCATATTTACAAGTCATAGGAGCAGCTCTATACAGTCAAACGGGACATATCTAACTGGCAGAGAACTCCCTCACCACACCCTGATCGTTTTCTTTTTGTCTCTCCCTTATGTACACTTATCCAAGTAGTATGAAAGAAATGCCAACACGTACCAGAAGCACAACCGCAGCCTAACACACTGTATGTGCATACACATGAACTGCTAGTAGAAAAAGAGGGCAAAGCCAGAATTTTGGCAGTCCAGACAGCCGTTTCCAGAGGCTGAACCATGAGTCAGCAGGGAAAACTTCCAAGCACAGTGTACTCCCTGACCCCAGGACAGCTCTGGATCGCACATGAAGACCTTTAAGTTAAGAGACTGGAACAGAGAAACTGATTTGTGGTCTACTTTACACCTGACAAACCCTTCCTGATATGTTGAGTTGTGTGCCCATGTATTAACAGGGGCTGAATTTAGTTCCACTTGTGGTCACAGACAAGGATGGCCTAATGGAAACTATATACTTCTTGTAACATGGAGGTCTCTGCAGCGGCCTCTTGCCTTGTGTAACTGCATGTTGTTCTCAGACTGACGTTGGTTACCTCTGGGTCACCTGACATACTCCTCCAGTTATAGATGTTTACAATATATTAAGCGTTGCTTTGTTAGCTTTCTGCAACCGATGAAGCAACTGCTCAAAAAATGGTTGCTCACTGTGCAAGGAGAATCAAAGTTCCACACAAGGGTTTATAAATTATGACAGAAAAAATGCAAGATAGGCCTTAAGGTTTTCCCATGGATTTTAAACATCATCAGCTTTTTCAAAATTCAAAACTCAGCATATTATGCACTTAGAAACTGGTAAAATATGCCATTTTCACAACACCAAGCACCGGAAGTGAGGGAAAATTACTTTAAACAGTGTACTACACTGAATAGAGACTTTGCTTCCCAGGAAAGCTAACATATATGCTATTGATGTGGGAAGACATGACTAATTGTTTCAGCTGTACTCAAGTACATAACGCTTGTGTAACTGGAAATACCGCCACTCGATGTACGCTTCTGAAAACCGGTCAAGCAGCAGTTTATATATGGCCACATTCTCCCCCATAGTTATGGTGTTATTGAAGGTCGGACATCGGTTCCTGCGTAACAATCTCACAACGTTGCTGACTTTTGACCTCTGGGATACTGAATGTCAGAATTTCATTTTGTTATACAGAATATGTGTGTTTGTAATTATGTATGAACTCTTGATTTGTGGCCCAAAACATGTATAGTGAGATCACTATAACCTTAGACCAGGCATTTTGAAATGCCACGAGAAATAGACCAAAATTCAGTTACAATGACATTTTTGACTTCTTAAAGCTAATCAGGTCATCCTTGAGTTCATGTGGATATATACAACAAATTTGAAGATATTCCCTCAAGGTGTTCCAGAGTTATCATGTTCACAAACATGAGGCAGAAGGATGGACAGCATTAAAACTTGATTTACAGAGAAAAGCCATGTTGCATAGCTATGAGAACTATGACACTTGGGATTTTTGTTGCTCTTTTCTGTTATACTGAACTGTAACCCCAAAACCAAGGTACCTCAAACTGTGACCTCTGTGCCATTACACCCCTAAACCATAGTCATTATTGAGATATATTGGGAAAAAATAGAGGTATGAAATTTTGTCTTTAGTGCGCAGCCCGACGAGGGTATGCATCATAAGCTACATTGCATTTGAAATTTTAATTTACCTTGCAGAGCCATTTAATACATAATCTCCTCTCAATGAAATCCATCATTTAAGTGAATTATCAATTCTATGGCTGATAAAATTATCAGGGCCACCTCAATGTACACACATACGAACACAGAGTTTGCTTATTGTCATGAATAGCGTCCACTCACCTCTGTGTGTTGGTGGACGGGGAGTTCTTTAACCTATTGGAGTGCATTGATGGGGCTCCCAGTACTACAGAACAGGGTGGAGTGATGAGCTGGTGAGGACTGCTTGTGTGTGAGAGCGGTGCTTTTGCACGCACGTTCCTAGGGCCTGGAACTGGATTGCTGATGTTAGAGAGGTTTCCCCGTCCGTCCTTGGCCTCCTCTCGCTCTTTCTTCCCTCGTTCCTTCTTGTTGAAATGTGTCGCTGCTGTACCTGCCGCCGCTGGCCTCTCCTCTTGGACCTCCAACATTCTCTCTATATCCTATTCTATGTGTGTGTGTGTGCGTGTGCGTGTCGGTGTGTGTGTGTGTGTGTGTGTGTGTGTGTGTGTGTGTGTGTGTGTGTGTGTGTGTGTGTGTGTGTGTGTGTGTGTGCACACACACGCACGTCAACAGGAACACTAGTCTCGGAGTCTTGTCTTGTTCAATGTGTATTTATGAAACTCCCCCAAGGGGGCTTTCAATGGCCCTTGGGCACACTGTTGAGAGAGACAAGAGAAAAAGAGAGAGGAAAGGGGGCCGTTAACAAGAGGGGACCACGGTCTGACCAAAATTAAATTGATACTGTACCAATACGTTCTCATATCAATCTCCCTTGGTGGGCTTGAAAGGTGGTTAACGTTCTCTTTTTCGGTGGCTTTGGTGAATTCATGCAAGTAAGAACGGATTCCAGTGCTTCTTTCTCACTGGTGACATTTTCACATGATACCGGTGTCATTAATAAAATCAATCATTGGGACACTTAATAGCACTGAGTCATTGCTAATGTTATGAGAAAACACCTGTGCTTTCCTGACAATGACAATTCAAAGTGTCTGCTCAGTTTACATGAGAACATTAACAGGAATTTCCCAGAACTCTCCCTGCAGAATGCGTCCCATCCACGCCGTTCATCTGCGAGCTCAGACCGCAACAAGTCGGGGAATTCGTTTAACAGTAGAAACAAACAGAAGCAGTGTGTTGACCTGCATTTGTCAGAAATCAGATTGGATCATGCCAAACAAGCATTCCTGCCTACTTACAACAGCCAACGTTCAGCTGATAAGTTGGTCAGAATTACAGCTTATTGAAGAGGCCAAAGATTTGATGTCATCTGAAAGCACTGTCACATGCAACCCCTTTCCAAACAAGCTGGGAGCCTGTGCAAAATGTAATAAGTAACAGAATGTGATAGTTTGCAAAACACTGAATTTATATATGCTAGGGAAAATGCCACAAAGAAAATATTTCAAATCTTGGAACAGAAAATGCAACAGCGACCGATAAATTACATGCCCACTTGATGTCAGCAACAAGTTTCAAAAAAGTTTGGGAAAGGGTCATGTTTACTGCTGCCGGATCACCTCTCCTTTAACATCACTCTAAGCATTTGAGACCTGAGGGGACAAACTGCTGTAATTTTGAAAGTGCTTGAAAATGTTGGATTTCAGCTGCTCAGCAGTTCACCTTTAATAAATGCACCAAACATTTTCAGAGGATGATAAGTCACAACTGCAAGCGGACCAGTTTAGCGCCTGGACAGTTGCTCGCCCGGTCTGCTCTGAAGCAGCGCTGTTGTAATACGTGCAGAATGGGGTTTGACGTCGCCTTGCTGAAATATGCAAGGGCCTTTTACTGAAAAGGACGTCGTCTGTGTGGCAGCATGTGTTTCTACAAAAATTGTACATCTATCTCTTTCAGCATTAATGAAGGTGTACATTTCCCATGCCATGTGCACTGATGCCCCCCCCCCCCCCCCCCCCCCCCCCCCCCCCCCCCCCCCCCCCCCCCCCCCCCCCCCCCCCCCCCCCCCCCACCCCCCCCCCCCCCCCCACCCCCACCCCTTGCCCCCCCCCCCCCCCCCCCCCCCCACACACCCCCACCCTCCGCGCCCCTCCAGACCATCAAAATCCCTTTCTTCTATTCAACTTCACCATCAGTCCATCTTAAATAAGATCGGGCCTACAGTGGGCAGAGGCATTTCTGGGACCGGTTTATATAGTTTTACAATGGGATATTATGTTCTATGCACAATGAAACCCCCAGATCCTTTGCAATTTTAGTTTGAGAAACATATTTCTTAAATCATTGCACTTTTTGATCCATGAAGAGTCTCAGCTGCTCAGCAACAGTCTTTTTATTCCCAGTCATGTTACTAGCTTCTTGCCAGTTAACCTAATTGTGAGATGTTCTTCTCAGACTCCTCAGTATTAACATTTGATATATTGGTCTTTGAGCCAGTTTCATTTAAATATGGAGTTTCAGTGTTTTAAAATCATCACATTCTGTTTCCATTTACATTTTATTTAGCGCCCCAACTTATTGTTAACAGGATTGTAGAATAGTTTTTCCACTAGAGAGCACATGTATACTAATCCCTCAACCACAAGTGGCTCCATCATTCATATTCCTTAAAAAAAAGGAAAATACTGACAGGATTATGTTTCATAGTTGTGAAATTATATTCAACAATATCACGGTTGATTGATACATTGTTGTCAGATTTTCAACCTCTCAAATCCCAACAATAGTATCATCTTAAAAGATGACTTGAGTTTTACCAAGATTTTGGATGCAGTTTTAAATGTATACATTGTTGCTGTAGCAGAGAGTGAAGTGTTGTGGAGGAAAAGTATTGTTACTGCCCGAACCAACCTTTGTTTGTATTGGTGAGTGAGCAAGAGGATTGCATGAGAATCCTGTTTCGAGAGAGCGGCCCAGTCAGTCAAATTACATTGTCATCCTAAAAATATTTAGGAGCTCTTCCAAACATTCAACATTGTAACTGGCTCCAGAGTTCCCCTGGGGAGAAGGAGGTGGAGTGTTTGAATTTTTTCTTTTTGGAGTAGGGGGAGGTGAGGTGGGAGGTGTCACTGGAAACCAGAATACAGAATTCCGACTCCTGCTACAGCAGCAACAATAATATCTCAGTGTTGTAGGGAAAAAGTGAATTACGACGATCAGGGACTCCACGAGAACAGACAAATGGAAACACAGAGGAGCTTTATGTGTCCACATTACTATAAAACTACAAAAACTATACTCCGTAACACAGGAATGGAGGTTCTTCAGAGACAAACTGTAGGGGCTCATTGCTGTACTACATTCAATTGAAGTATATGAGATAAAAGTCTTCCAAGTGACATGACAAGTAACTGTGGAAATGGCCATCGACACAAAATTACACATAAGCAATTCTGCAGCACACAGAAATAAAGTGACACGTCACCCAATGACTTTTGCTCGGACAAGAAACCTGGTATAAATGTGTACAATTCTGTGTTCAATAGTTACACATAATCAGCAGAATGGACAGAGTGAATTTTCTCATAGTGACACTACTGATTTTGTTTTGTCCTGATTAAGGGATGGAAGATGGCCCATGAGGGAGGACAAGGGGGGGAAAAAACAGAAGTGGTTTAATTTTGTTGTCTGGTATTTGTTCATTAACATTAAATGATGGCTTCCATGTGTCATGAGTGCTCTGTAAAGCCAAAACCTCTGCCGGAGCCAATGTCAAAAAAAAGGGGGGTTTTTCACTGTGTTAAACAGTTCTGCCAAAGATTTAATGGGTTCTTTCTGGGCCTATGCGCAACCCCTCCACCCGGTTTTGGTGCAACTCGGCGAAGTTGTTATTGAGGAGTCCTGCTAACATCTGAAGAACAAACCAACAAATGTAAGTGAAAAGATAACCTCCCTGATGGCGCTAATAATAATCACAGCCCTTGTGTTTTGGGCAATGATACGGACGCAGTGAAAATTTCCTGTGTAACAAGCAGGATATGAGAATGAGGGC
>CAAKHG010017133.1:0-14520 GCA_901007715.1 Dactylopterus volitans | reverse complement strand
GGGGGGGGGGTGGGGGGTGGGGTTTTCCACGGCAGGCGAGAGAGGCGTCGCCTAATGTCAAGATGAAGATGAGTGAAGAGGAGGGGCCTGGGGAGGAAGACCACACACACACAGACGTTACCCCCTGCAGTTAGCATGTCAATGGTGAACAGTTATGATTGGCTGTAAATCTCAGGCCACGCTTTTGTTTTCCGTTGATTTTTTTTTTTCTTTTTCCCCCCGCCGCAGCCATGTTTGTTTGCTGGTATCGTCCACGCCGCGGAGAAACCTGCTGCCTCGCGATCCGCCGCGATTAAACACTTTGAAGTGGCGCTGGTTTGGCCACAGAGCGCCGTGCGAGTGCAAGTTTAAGAACCAGAGACGTGGTCAGACACCTCAGCAGCCGCTGTTTTATTCTAGTACATGTTTTTTTTTTTTTATGTCGTGTGAGTGTTATGTGAATGTGACCTCTCAAATTAAAAAAAAGAAAACAAAATAAAAAAAAAAACAAAACAAAACAAACAAAAAAAAAAAAACACAAGAGACGCTACGTTCAGTGATTCACTCGCTTGTCTGAGTTTAGTTAAGATCTGTAAATCGCTTCCATAAACAAGCTTCGGCTTTGTTTAATTCGCACAAATACACAGAAACGGGTCTTTTAGGTTTGGAGGAGGGATTTAGCGCCGAGAGTCCATCCGTCCGTCCGTCCGCTGACTTACTAATGTGAACTGGTCGTAGACCTGCATCAGGTCCTCCATCCTGTGCTGCTCCAGCACCACAAAGTCGTCCAGCGTGGCGCTGCCTTTCCGGGCGCAGTCCTGGCAGTGGACCACGTACTGCTTCTTGGACAGGAGCTCGCGACGCACAAACAGCAGGTTGAACACCTCCACCTGCGCACAATGCAAACACACACACACAGACATAAGAGGTGTTACTTGCACAAGAGCTTGCACACACACACACACGCCGCCTCCAATCCGATAACAAACCCGCATGAACAGAATGACATTGTTATATTACGTAGCTGCGCTTTCGTTTGTGGATGTCGCAGACGGGCTGCGGACGACGTACGTGCGACATAGTTGAAGAATTAAAAAAAATAAAAATAAACTGCAGACATGGTTATGATGAAAATGGGGGAGTATTAAAAAAAAAAAATTCCTCTCAACAGCTTTGAAACAGGAGTTAATTTGCATTCTCGTTAAACACGGAGCTCATCTTCAATTTCAAGTCGGTAAACAAACTGCTCATGAACCTCGCTGCTCTCCAAAGTCACGGTGGAGCTACTGCAGACATACATTCGCGTATTTACAACAGCTCCTACCGCGATTCCTTAGTGTAAAATATTATTCGCAGTGTGAGCAGGAGCACAAACAGGCGCGCGCGCGCACACACACACACACACACACATAGATGACAATGATCTTCCATCCGACGTAAGTGTGAGCTGCAAATGTGAAATCCTGCAGAAATTCACACCCCGTGACGCCGAAATGTTCCCGGTGTGTTTTACCGACCTCGCAGATGGTGCAGTAGTGGGCCGGCTCGTCCCTGGTTCTCGGCCTCAGCACCGTTTCCTTGCCGGCCGTCGCCAAGGCTTCCTTCACCCACTGGCACTGCTTCAAAGTCCGCAGCAAGCAGTACCTGCGCGCAAGGATATAAAGAAATCGATAAATTAACTGGCGCAAATGATGGGAATCTGATACAGGATGCAAATGGCAAAGCGAAGGATTCTGGGACTCACTTGATCATCTCAAACAGCTTGTGATCGGACACTTTTATGTTGCGTGCCATGTTCCAGGAGAGGTGCACCATGGGAACCATAGACTTAACGCTCTGGAGCTTATTCCACTCGTAACGCTCCACCGCCAGCTTGTACTGGTGGGCTGAAAACAAACAGTCGGGACATTTACATTCACTTGCGCGGCGGCGGGGCACAAGGCCACTTCCCGTGGCATGCAGCGATGTTTATACGCACTGAAGGCTGTTAGCGGCATGCTAGCGCCAATTAATGACACAGCTGGGCAGGTAAAGCTTTGGGAAAAAAAAGGGCTTATAATTGTTTTTCTTTAGATTGACAAGTTTGTCTGGGGTGGATAGGAAATAAAATCATGCGCTAATTACCTCGGTAATCAGCTTAAAAAAGGTCAGTAATCAGCCAGAGAGCACTTCAAACTTTATCATAAAAGGTCACCAGACATCTTGATTGATGTTTGTGAATTAGTGGCATTTTTTTTTAAAGCTTAATAGAAGTTGGTTTGAAGTATGAACAAAGATGATCTCTGTAAGGATGATGCTGCAAGAGGTCAGAGAGACGCCATTAGCGTTCACTCCCGCTGCTGGCGTACCAGTAAGAGGTCCAACGTTCCAGGCGATGTTGTTGCACCAGCCGATGGCCTGCACCCAGTGGACGGTGCCGGTGTTGAGCCACACCAGGTCGCCCGGACGCTGGATGAACCGGTACACGGGCACGTCCGCCTCGTACAGGTCCTCCAGGTTGGGCCACCACGAGCCCATCAGGAAGTTGATGTTGTTCCTGGCGGCGGGGAGGGAAACGAGTTGGTGGCGGGCAAAAAAACAAGCTAACCGTGCGCGAGCTATCAAACGGCGTCTTTACTTTTCACAGAAGTTGCTCATCACTCCCCAGTAGGGCTCCGGCACTGCGAACCACTCACAGTCTCCTGGTCCGATGTTGATGTTGACGGCGCAGAAGTTGTTGTGCTCCTGGTGACCTGTAGGAGGCCGACGACACCTCTTCAATGGCAAAATACTCGCTGATGCACAACTGGCAAAGTGGAATCAGACTGCGGAGCCAATTCAGCCCAGAAAGTAGGAGCACTAACCTGGTATCCTGCTTCCAGGGACCTTCATGTACAGCTGGACCGTGTTCATGCCCAGGATGGTGTGACCAACGTGGCTGAGCAGGTTGCCGGCTGACACGACTCGGGCGAAAGCCGGCAGCTTGCTGAGCTCCTGGAGCTGCTGCTTCCACCTGGGAGGGCGCGGGTGACACGTTAGATGACCCGAAGCCGAAGGGCTCTGTAAGGTTTTAAAGGTCATGCGCGCGGCAGGCGGCGTCCACACTCACTTCCTTTCGTCTGACACATCGATGTTGGTTCCGAACTTAATGTGCTTTAAGGGTCCTCTTCTTTTGCGCGCGGCACTGAAAACACAAATAGCGTCACCCGGATGTGTTTCATGTGTTCCAAAACCTTCCGGAGGGGTGGGGCCGGGTGCCTGCATCCCCTTTAATTGGTTCGTTAATCGCGTGGTATGGCACCTCCACAATTATATGGTGATACGACTATAACCACTTGGGTCACGTCTCGCGTACCAAAAAGACTAGACAGGTTTTTCTTGTTACTTTAAATAAAGGCAGTAAAACGTAACAAAAATGTTCACACCGAGTTAGTCAATAACAAAAAAAATAAAACAAACAATGGGAGGAAACATAAAGGAGACATAAAGGTTTATAAACGTACCTGTCTGCTGATGCTGGTTCTGTATCCGAGGGCTCCTTGAGTGCCTTCTTCTCATTCTCCTCCTGAAAACAATCAGGCAGCACGTTAGGTCGGCGGTGTACCAAAAACCTCCACCGTTATTTCACCTTTGACCTGGTTAAAAACTGGGTTGAGCGTGACAGTTCTGGGTTGGCGACTGACCCGCAGCGACTCCTGGAAGGACGCGGCCTGGTACTGGGCGTATTTGGCGATGGTCGTATGGGCGCGGGCGCTTTCGCAGCGCCACATTTTCTTGGTGCCCGTCGCGTCCCAGTTCTCGTCGGCGGGCTGCGAGAGCTGAGTCCAGACTTCCACCAGGTGCTCCGGGTTGGCCTCTACCAGCGTCTTTGTGGAGAA
Source organism: Dactylopterus volitans (assembly GCA_901007715.1). Taxonomy (NCBI): domain Eukaryota; kingdom Metazoa; phylum Chordata; class Actinopteri; order Syngnathiformes; family Dactylopteridae; genus Dactylopterus; species Dactylopterus volitans. The sequence continues at coordinate 10,684 of CAAKHG010017133.1, read as the reverse complement.
GAGACCCAGGTCTGTGGGGAAACCCGACACCACAGAGGAGTTATAGGCTATCAGACCGCTCAAGTTCATTACAGGTCGTCGCTTGTGCGGCAGCTTTGCGCCGGCATCGTAATCCAGGTCTTTACCCAGTTTGAGCGCTCCGGCCAGTCCTCTGATGACCGTGACGGGGTTGGTGGGGTTTGTGCAGAACTGGTGCAGTGGGGGGAAGAAAGCGTCCCTCTTGTTCTCCAGCTGGTCCGCAGACGGGAAACAGGGAGTTATAGCAACTGTCGTGCGGCGGATGGGAAAACGCGCTTTGACCACGTGCAGCATTCTGGGTAATACTCACGTAGATGCTGGGAGTGGGAGGGTTGAGCTTGTCTTTGGGCAGGGCTGGTGTGGGTGGAGGGGGCAGCCGGGGCGGGGGGCACTTATCGAGGAGGATGCTGCTGTTCGAAAGGCCGTTCTTCCCCAGGTTTCTGCACGTACATGATGCATGGAGTTAGTTTAATGGCGCCGGCACGCGTAGTAATAATTGCTGAGCTGTCCTTCATCGCTGCAACACCACGATACGATGTACACAAATAAATGTTCACCAAGATTTTATATTTTAAACTACTTACACTTGAGAGGGCTTCAGATAAAATAAAAAGCCACACCCAGCCAATCAAGTGTAAAATATCAAAATGGCGCATTTTCATTTGATGCGATAAAAACAAAAAGGAATCTGTTCAACTGAATATTACGTGCTGAATAATATCTGCATGGCAACAGGACTGCCCAGTAGCCTTCCGTGTTGCTTTCAGTTACATAATCGTTTGCCTCGGATTGTGTAGTTGCTCCGAGATTCCACTGGGAGGAGATCTCCTCAAAACAAACCGCGCTCTCCAACCATCGCCAGAAAAATGCAAGACCATTCACATTCTTGTTAAGCTCATTGCCCGATGCTGAATTAATTTCGCCAAAAGAAAGTCAATCTTATGAAGACGATGAGATCGGAACAAAAATAAAAGTAGCAACGACCCAATCAGATTTACAGTATTTCTACAAATCTGTGAAGTCCTCCCAGACCTGAACAGAGAAACCCGACGCAAACCCGGTGCGGCACTTTCAGCAGCGCTCTGATTGGATGGTGTTTGTCACCTGGTTTCAGACCGGCGTCCCTGCCAAAGCAGCCAAACGGCGGCGGCGGCGGCGGCTGTGAAACAGGAAGCCGACCAGTCTCACCTGCAGGCCTTTAGCACGTCCGTGGAGCTGGGGTAGATGGATATGGAGGACGACGACGACGACGACGAGGAGCCGGGTCCGTGTGGCGGCGTCGCTTTCAGACTGGTGGCGGCGGGCGGCTCGGCCTTCAGCGGGCTCTGAGAGTCCTCGGAGATGCCTCCTTTGCCGTTGCCGTTGACGGCCGGCGCGGCGGACGTGGCTGTGGCGGGACTGTGGGCCCCCGTTTGGGTGTGTTCTGAGGATTTGGGCGAGGGCGTGGCGGTGGATATGGCGGAGATGGGCGAGGAGGCGGCGGAGCTTCCCTGCGCGTGGGGCGTGGAGGGAAGAGCGGCCGGGTGGATGTTGTTGATTTTCTTGTGGGACTCTGACGTGGCGGATGCTGTGGATGCAGTCCCTTCTGTCTTTCCCTCACCCGCCTCAGGGCCCTTCCCCCCCGCCAGCAGGGCAGATAGTCTAGGATTGTCTGCGCTAAGGCTCGGCTTCTCGCCGCCTTCTGCCACCTTGCCGCCATCCCCCGAGTGGACGTGATTGGCTAGGCCGTCTGCCTGCGCCGCTTTGCCGTCAGCTGACGGCAGCGGCGACGACGTCTTGTCCTCTGAGCCCCCGTTGCCGAGGGACGCGGCTGCCGTGGCCAGGGCGGCTGCAGTGTTGCTATCTTTGGTAGCGGACGCACCGGGTGCTGCTCCACCTGAGGTAGAGGAGTGGGGAAGGGCCGGGGGCGATGGAAGGTGGTTGTGGGCCTGCTGCTGCTGTGGCGACGGGGCATTAGCGGAATGTCCAACCTGATTGTTGGGGTGCAGAGGGGCGATGGCGTTGGCGGTCTGGGGGTGAGAGACGGGTCCCTCGCTGTTGGAGCCCGTCACATGTGGAACAGAACCCTTCTGAAGCCCCTGAAGGCAGGTGGAAGCAATTGTTAGGAGGGTGAGCAGAAAGAACAAGCCAAGTGTGCCAATCGTGTGTTAAAACTTCTGATTCACTGAGGAGCAGACGCACAACCACGGACATGAAGTGAAAGTAAAAAGTGCGTTCATCTGCAGGAGTGACTGACTGACTCATTTCAAGAGTGAAAGCACTTTCATGGTAGCTTAACCAAAAATTTCCAGACACTGGACATTCACGTTAAAGTTTTTGCTTCAACTGCACAATACTGTGGCTTCGATCTTACTTTTACTGTGCAATTCTGTCTGCCATCAGCCCAACGGCTCCACACAGAGAGCTCCACTTACTGCATGTTCCTGAACACAACATTAATGCTTCTGATAGCTGCAGCCAGCAGCCAGAAAACGAACATTAAAAAAAAAAAAATCTTGTCTAACCTTCCTTGTGCGTTTTCTAAATTTTGTGGACTTAAGATGCTGTAACTTTATACAGAGGCGCATAAATTACACCAAGTTGGAGAACTGCTGAATATTCTAACTAACAGGACTGTTATTTGAGGAATTTCACCATTTGCGTCATGAAACCACTTGATGATTTTCTCATTGTTTTAGGCCAGCAGAGTGACGTGCGCCGACGGGATGGGGAGAACTTTATCCGCTTCCCTTCTTAAGCACATCAACGAGCTCCGTCACCGAGAAAGAGAGCGATGTCTTACCTGAGAGGAGTTTAGGTGCAGGGCCTGGCGCGGCGTGGCATCCTGTGTTTGCGTGCTTGTGCAGGTGTGAGGTAGCAGTGCTGCGTCGCCGCTGCCGGCAGGTTGCAGGTAAGGCACGTCTCCGTTGGGCCCTGTGGCCGTGGGCCCTGGCTGATTATTACTACTACTACTGTTACTACTACTGTTACTTTCACCCACAGGGAGGGAGTCCGAGTGTCCGTGTGTCCCAGGGCCCACGGGCCCGTTGGCCAGAGGCTGAGGCGGGCACAGGGGCCGGTGAGGTCCCAGGTGGGGTCGGGTGGGGTGGAGGCTGGGGTTGGGGGATGGGAGGGAATTGATAGTGGGGCCGTTGGGGAGCGAGGGGCGCAGCTGACCTCCAGAGGCATTCTGTCGCATCTGCGAACGAGAAAAACCATGAAACACAGATTTAAACTCGGCTATAAAGAGTCTACACCTCTTTTTTTTTTTTTTATCATTTACCGTGTTTAAGTTGCAAACTCAAAAAACGCACTGTTCCAACCGTCCTGCGCACGCTTGTTTATTTTATATGCCAAAACACACCTGCGCATGACACGACAAACCTGGAGCAGGAGCTGAGGAGGCGGGTCTACTGAAGGATCATAAATCATGACACGATCACACTTTATGATTAGTGGTTCAACATAACGGTTTAAGCATTCAACCACTAAACACACTTACACAGAATTATAACCTGTATGTGCCAATGCATTACATTTAGTCAGTCACTGCTTGGCAGCCCGACGCATGGACCTTCATGCATGCAGGCAGTAAAAAAAAAACAAAAAAAACAACTAAAATAATCATCTGGCACAATCAATTGTAAACTATTATCACTGTAAATTAGTAAATTATTCAAACTAGGGTTATGAGGCAGAGGGTATATTGATGCACTCACTGACCTTCGGGTGATGAGTCAGCAAGTGCTGGATCAAACCCACAATTAAGCTTCGCTCACCTTTTTTTGTGCCGAAAAAGCCAAAGCGGCCTCGACGCGTCTGCATTATAACAACTTAGCGGACAGCAGATCTGGTGTGTGTCAGTGTTTCTGTGACCGTCTGAAGGTTCCTACCTGCTGCTGGTGCTGCTGCATCATGGCGAGCTGAGCCTCCAGCTGCTCCAACATCTGAAGCTGCGGCGGCTTCAGGCTGGCTCGGTTACTCTGCAACTGCTCCAGCAACTGAAGGCCGACCACAACAAAAGCCGTTGTGCATGTGAGACGGGACAATGGGCGTGGCCTCTGCACAGGCAGCAGGCATCATAAATGGCATATAATGATAGGAGAAACAAAACATTACCGACCTGTAATTTCTGTGGGGAGAGGTACCAGTTGGGAACTGGCTGCTGAACTGGATTACTGGCCCATGAATCGCCCTGAGGATAACCGCACGATGATGACTGGAGTAATAACGCAAGGTACGCGGATCTAATTAAGCATTAAAATGCAGGCAGCTGAGCATTTACCTTGGAAGGGCTCGAGGCTCTCCTCCTCTTGGCTGGGCAGGACTGGTCCTCTGCTTGGCCCAGTGAGCCCACGTGAGGGGGCAGAGACTGACCTGAACCTCCACCCTCTGCACTGTGGTTGGGCTTACAGGCCTGGGGTGCAGGGAACGGGCAGGAGCACAGGCAAAGGAAAGCCAAAGGAGAATAGGAAATAGAATGTAAATGGAGGGGCATTAACAAAAAAGGTCGACGGAGAGAGGCGGGGATGGGAGGAGAGCGAGAGGGGGGGGGAGAAACGTGGCAGCAAAAACAAGGATGGAGGGAAAAATATTTATCAAGGGGTGAGTCAGCAAAATGGAGTGAGGCGAGAGGAGGAGGTCAAAAGGGGCGAAGCAGAGGATGGAGAAGAAGGAAAACAGAAAAAAAGGACAGCAATGTTGGCACTTGAACAAACAATCGGGACATGTGGAGGAAAAGGAAAAAAAAAAACCCCAAAACATTCCTGTGTATCTGCGTATGCTGCTTCACGGGGAAACGACCGCCCCGAGGCCTTCCTCATGTTAAGAGGAATGCTGGCGTTATCGCCGCTGTCGCTCCTTAATCAACATCTGCAGCACGCAACTCTGATGCCGCCATCCGTCTCCGCGGCGATTTCAATTTAGCCTGCACTGCACTTTGAGGCGGCATAAAGGCGCCTGCAAGGCTACATTAGCATAGCGCAACCTTTGAAGTAAAAAGGTGAGACCACCGTCCAGACAGCTTTACCATCACCTGTGAAGGAGCCAATGAGCCAGATGTGACCACCCGTGCATTCACCACGTCATTAAGGCTTCCTTAGAAAAATATGAGGCCTTGAATAATCAGCTGCTGTGCTTTTTCGCGCCCCTTGGTAATGCTATTAAATTCGTGTGTGATAGAGAAAAAGCAGTAGGCAATATGCACTCTCATTTAAACATGCTGCACTGCAAAAATGAGCTTGCACACAAAAGAAATCTTCATGCATAAATCCAAACATGTTTCTCATGTTTCTGAATGTAAAAAAAGTCACATCTGACCCATTGGAAACTGTCCATCTAAAAAAAAAATACACAAATTGAAAAAAAGGCCCCATTTCAGACACGTTCACACTGGAATACATCTTACTGTGAATTTACATATTCCAATAGTACGACAATGATAAGGCACAAACATGGACACACTAGATCTACTGTACTGTGCAAGGTACCTACTGCATGATGGGCATAAAATGAATAGGTGATAATGAAACACTAGGGGGCGTTGCTGGGGCGCTGTGAGCAGCTGCAGGACATCTAAGGTCAACTACTGAAAGGGGAGGAAGATGGACAGAGCCAATGGGAAGCCTGAATGTACGCCATGACGGCACGACCTCACCGATCACAACAGGGCAAGGTCAAAGGCCAAAAAGGCCAAACGAGCAATGAGACTGAGAATTATAAACACGGCCACTTGACTTTGGAATTAGAGCACTTTTAATCTCTTCAGAGAGGCAATTTCCGCCAAAGCAGATTAAGAGCAAACCACCGTGCGGTGCAGGTTCGACACTTTTGCCACCTAAAACTGGATTTGTCCCTGAACTGTAGGGGGAGGTAATCCTGAATACCACATTAGATTAAAAACAGGATTAATAGAAGGAGAGTGGGAGAGAATTACCATAAGACTGCACAAGTGCTGTGTTGATTTTTTTTTTTTTTTTTTTTGGTTTCACTTGAACCGAGCGTGATGGGTGAAGCCGAGCGACGACTGAGCTGCGGAAAAGAAAAAAAGGGAGTGCGGGGCTGAGTAACACTTGGCTGCAGCCCTCCTCATTCACAGGAGATGCCGTAAAGCAGCCATGACCTGCGCGTTTTTGAGCTGAATCACTGCAAAGAGAGGTCTCCAATCTCAAATATGCATCCGCGTTTTGGTGGAGTAAAAGTTTTGGAGGAGCGGGTGAGGGGGGCGTATTTTCAGTCGGCTTCTTTAGACACCTGCATGTGGAAGGTGGAGCTCAAGTGTTACCCATTCGCATGTATGACAGTGCGTGTGTTGACCTGCGGGTATGTCTGTGTGTACTTTAGGATTACGTGTTTGAGTGTCTTGAGTGTGCACTCAGTCAAAGGGAGGGGAGGGGAGGGGGGGGGGGGGGGTGTAAGTTGCTCTATCTGGTCTCTCACCTGCTGTGGTGCACTGCTCAGGCCTCCCTGCCTGGAGGTTAGCTCAGCTGGAATTGGTAGACTCCATGCCTCCTCAATAAGAGGGAGCATTTTACTTTTACTCTGTAGGCTACTGAGCTGGGGGTTACTCAACTGAGCCTAGGGGAATGGAAAACGACGTGAAAAAACAAAAAAAAAATAAAAAAAATAAAACACAAGCCTTGCTTATTTTTTTTTCCAAAAACAAAAAAACAAAAAAAAGACCAAAAACGATGACCTCAAAAGAAATTAAAAAATGATCAGCAATGGCAAATAGGCAGAGGTTATAACACAAGTGAAGCTAAACTGGATTACTCTCCGTTTTGGCTGCATGGTCTTGCTAACATAACGGATCAAAACAAACAAGGCGGTATTCGAAATGACACTCAGCAACAATAATCCAAAACACAGTCAGTCAAACACAGTCCATTAAAACAAGCCACTGTGCTTGTCTTAATGCCATGACGTTATGCTAACTGGTGAGAATGTAACATTCCGTCATGCAGTATGTAAAGGAAAATGACACTGCTTTTAGAAAAAGCTCAGACAAAAATATAGATGGATAAATTAACTCATGACATGGGGACTCTGAGGAGCATAGGTGTCGATCCTAAGGGACGAAAAGGCCGCCTTTGAGTCAGCTACTCGTGTATCGATATGTCTCAGCGGGATAATAAAGTGAGGAAAATGACTCCCATTACTTCCCCAAGCTGCTGCCATGTGCATTAGCCCACTTGCAAAGCATATGCAACAACAGATCCCAAAAGGGGTCCAGTTAGGACTAGTTTAACTGTCAGCTAGGCATTAGTTAAGCTCCAGAAGCAAGGAAGGTGTAAAGCCAAGGGGAAAAAAACCCAACAAAACCAAAACAGCAATCCTGCATTCTTTATCAGTTAGAGAAAATTAATTCAACTTTTTTTTTTTCCAAAAGCAGTTTTCCCCCCCCCGTTCCTGTACGATTTAAAGTTGGGCCTAAAATTTTTAATAGAAAATAAAAATAATAAAAAAGTTTTGGTTTTAATCTTATTTCTTCTTCCTAAAAACAAACTATGAAATAATTAAAAAATGTCTTGTTTTGTTTGAATATAAATTATTATAAAATATACAAGAATGAATTTCTCTTTGGGGATCACTAGGGTGCAACTGATTCATAGTTTAGTTGGACTGTATACAGGCTCTGTACATGTGGACAATTTTTTTACATCTTTTATGGTGAAAGTCAGAAGCAGTGCATCTTTAATGTGGCGCTTTCCATCATGAGGGAAGCTCTGCCTGGGTTCAAACTAGATTGAGTTATAAGTTAATCACCTTCATGATAGCGTGTTGTTGGTCGTAACTATGAAAGATAATGCTCATGCCAGCCGCCATGTCTTCAATCGTCTCTGCATCTGGAATGTCTTTACACTGGAAGCCTCTTTTCATATGGGATATTACGGGGAAATTATGTCACTTGTACTCACAGAGGCTGTCATGTTGGTATTTACTGCTGTCAGCAGTCCCAGAGAGCTACAGGAGCGGGACTGAAATTACCATTGTAAAAGATTCTCAATTCGCCTCGCCTTTTTTTCCTAAATCAGCCTATATAAGGCTGCTGTGTGTTTAATTATCCTTCCACCAGGAAGTGATCTGATTAAATCCAAACTTTAAGCCCAGATGACATGAAATCTGTCCTGGGTAATAATTTGACTATCAATTAATTCGAGGTTTATGATGTAACAAACCAGCAAAAAAGTAGAAGGTGTTACTGCTTTTTAGTTGTGTGATGGAGGTTTGTGACATCAGGAAACTTCTGCTCTCATCTACCAATTAGTTGTCTTGAGCTTTTTTTTTTTAAAAAATTTGTTTACATTAGTGACACTCGCCGCATGCTGTCCACGTCAAACTCCACGAGTGAATGGTTCACGTGAGTGATGGGTCTGGAGGCAGAGATGCATCATGGGATGACCCCTATTATTACGGAATGACATGCAAGCTGGCAGTGTGTGTGTTCCTGGGAGAAATGTTCTTTACCCTATCGGAGCCTAATTTTGCAGGGGAACCAGCCCTGTAAGACGCTGACGCTGGAAAAACAACTGCACCTCAACCTTCTCCTTTCTTGGGATTATCTAACTGATGTTGCATCCAAACAGCCACGTTATGTTGAACTCCTGCTGCTTGGCTTCTCTCTCCACCCACCTGCAGGCATTTGATGCGGTGGGTTAGTGCGGTGGTGTTGGTGCAGCCCTTGCTGCGAGTGGCGTTGATGTAGCACTTGATGGCGTCGTGCGGCTGGTTGCAGGACTCGTACAGCGTGCCCAGGTCCATCCAGGCGGCCGCGTGGCTGTGGTCCAGCTGCACGGCGCAGATGTAGGCCTGCAGGGCATCCATGGGCTGGTTCTGCTGCTGGTACAACACCCTGCCGGGGGGTGGGGGGATGGGAAGAAGGGGGATGGATTATGTTGAGGATGGAGAGGTTATTTCATGCAAAAAACGATTGGAGATATTAGGAATAATTAAATGATTCACCCAAAGTGGGAGGGGAAAAAAAGGAAGAGGTCAAGATTAATAAAGCTGTGAGTGACTTTCATGTATCTCTACAGTCCGTTGTTGTACTTTCAGTGCTTAAAAACCGCGGCGATTGGTCCTTACCCTATAGAGCACCAGGTATCCGCACTGGCCTCTGATTTGTCTATGGATTGCCGATAGGAAATGAAGGCGTCCTGGACCTTCCCAATACTAGAGTAGCACCTGCAGGAGACACAGTTGGTCAGGCCGGTGCCCCAGAGAGCATTTTACAAAATGAAATATTTCATCATAAATACACAGTGCCTTTTACTGCATATCCCTCATTTTAAAAGAAATCATACAAGACTAATAATGATGCATGCAATACTACATTTTTAGCATTTGCTAGTTTAGGCTGATTTCAGCACGATATAAGACATCATCAAACATTAGTGCTGATAGAATACATACATCTGATCCAGCTTTTAAGTGTGACACTTGGGGGGCCTTTATATGTCTGCATGACATCTTTGTGTTATTGGTCTCCAGAGATAATCCAGAGGATAGGACGCATTTATTCTTTTACCGTTTAGTAGCTATATAAATCATGATCCTTACCTGTTTACATCACCAAACCAAAAAAAAAAATGCATAGAATGCTCAATGGCAGACTTTTAATGATCAAGTGCACCTGTATGATGATTATGATGATGATGAAATAGAGCTATAGCAACTATTTGTTTGTTTGTTTGTTTTTCACACTGAGAGGCCAATGTCCCCAGGTTAACTTGTAAAACAAATTCTGTCATCTTAAAATACAACTCCTAAGTGGAAATTCAGGTTTCTAAGACTGGATCCCTCGTTTTGGACTGAAAGCAACTGTGTTGCTGTTATTCAAAAAAAGAATTTGTTCCTCTTCGCCGAATATATACAAGCCAAGCTTTCATGACCACAGCAGCCGTGTTGCTTTTTGAATAAATTCACAAGCACTGCAAATGTGCCAAAGTAAACCAACTGGTATTGCAAAGCCTGTATCAGCTGTCAGACGCTTATGTCATATCATTAGTTTTGAAGCTAGTTAGATAATATCCAAATGACTTTCCAAAGAAGCATGCTATTAAGTAAGTTATTGAATCATCTTCTGATGTCGTGCAAGCGAGCGACGTACCTGCCAAGGAAGTACCAGGACTGTCCAGAGTTGGGGTCGGCCTCCAGAGATTTCTGCAGACACTGGATGGCATAGCTGTCCCTGCTGGCTCTGTCCCCGAGCTGTTCCACTGTGTGATGCATCCAGCCTTGGGGGATGTCACAAAAAGTAATTCACTGCGTCGCTCGCACGCACACAAAAAAAAAAAATTGCAACTCTGAGAAGTTACACAAAATGTGTAAATTTTGGATTGCCGGGGCCAGGTGAAGCTTACCGAGCTGCTGCAGGGTAGTGGCCTTCACCTGTGCAGGAAGATCCTCCGTCTGCAGAAGGCTTTCATAGGCCTCCTTAGCAGCCCGGTATCTCTTCTGGAAATGAGGTGTGGGAGGAACAAAGGAAGGGGAAAGGACAACAAAGCACGGATTAAAAAAAAAAGGGTCAATCGCCACCGTTTGCGAGGACATTCCTCTTCCTCATCTCTCCCGTGTACAGACCTCAACCAGACCGCAATCATACCTCAGCCAGACCGCAACCACGCCTCAGCCAGACCTCAACCAGACCTTAGCCAGACCTCAACCACACCTCAACCACACCTCAACC
>CAAKHG010017129.1:2098-15815 GCA_901007715.1 Dactylopterus volitans | reverse complement strand
TGACTGAGCTTAACTACTTGATACATTGTCAGTTTCTGTAACAAGACATCAGATTTTCTAGGTTTAGCTGTTTTGGATGTAAATTCTGAAGATTTAAACGTAAGATGGAGCACATATAAAGCACAATATTTCCTCCTGGAAACTAATTGGGTTTTCTCATTTCTGACAGGACAGGAAGCATATATTAGTTCACCAGTGGGTTATTTCAGAGTTCTCTCTCTCTCTCTCTCTCTGGCAGGGATCGTATCTCTGGTGTCTCTCTCTCTGCTGTCCTTTGAGCGCTACTGTGTGGTGGTCGGCAGCATCCGACTGGACTCCTCTCAGTACCTCAGGGCCCGGCTCGCTGTGGCGGCCTCCTGGCTTTACTCGCTGGTCTGGACTCTGCCGCCTCTGCTGGGCTGGAGCAGGTCTGGACCGTCCCAGTATTAACCCATCACTTCTCTAGTTAGCTCCCTCATCCCGGGATTCAGCATCAGTCAGCCAACCATGTTAACATTACTGCCACTTACAAAAGGTTTATGTCATCTGCAAATGTTTAAGAATTATTGCAATATAAGAAAAAGACCAACTGCAACAGTTACTGCAGCATAAATGGGTTGTTTTACAAGTATTCCCTACAACCTTTGATCACCAAAAATACCTCTCTTGTTGTACCGATCTTTATGTTTGAAAAAAATAATCTCTGGAAATAACTACTTACTGTGAGAATGCCGTCTTGGTGAGTTTCTACTGTTATTTCTTAGCTGGACTGGTGAATTTGTCTTAGATGGATTCACTCCTTAATTCTCTTAAAGACCTGTTAATGCATCAGAATTCAGTGATCTGCAGATAAGTTTATTGAATTCAGACGAGACAAAAACACTGGAGGTCAGAGCTTTCCTCCAGGTTTCATGAGTTTTGATCCTTTTGCATTGTCTCTGTTTGACAAGTATCACACTGAATTAATGCATTATTGCATTTAATTTTATTGCGTTGCACAGAGAAGGAACGATAACAAAAACGAACTGAGCGTGTGTGTCCTGTGTTGCGGCGCAGCTACGGGCCAGAGGGTCCCGGCACCACCTGCTCGGTCCAGTGGCATCTGCGCTCGGCCGCAGCTCGCGCCTACATCAGCTGTCTGTTTGTCTTCTGCCTGCTCCTGCCTCTGCTGCTCATGTTCTTCTGCTACGGGAGGATCCTGCTGGCTGTACGTGGGGTGACGAGACAGGTGAGCACACCGCTTGACCTTTGACCTCGGACTGGCGATATCTCTTCGGAGCTGTGCGCCCGTTGGTGTATGCGAAGAAATGTGTACGTGTGCATGTGATTGATTGGGCCCTCCAGATCACCAGGATCAACCAGTCTGAGGCTGAGCAGAGGGAAGGCCGTGTCCTTCTGACTGTAGTCTCCATGGTGACGGCCTACCTATTGTGCTGGATGCCATACGGTGTTGTGGCGATGCTCTCCTCCTTTGGACGGCCCCGTGTGGTGTCACCTGCCGCTAGTTTAATCCCATCCCTGCTGGCAAAGACCAGCACCGTCCTCAACCCAATCATTTATGTGCTGTTGAACAACCAAGTAAGAGAAATTCTCTGAGAACGGATTCTACTTACTTAACTTCATACAGGCTTCTACTACAACGCTGCTCACCATTAACCCAGATGCAAGGAGGGGCTCACTAACCCTAACCTTACCCTCTCCGTCTGTGCTTGCTCTTAGTTCTCCAGGTGTTTCCTGTACATGATCAAGTGCAGCTCGGCTGCCGCGCCCACCACAGGCCTCCAGGTGTCGCCCAGCAGTGACGGCTTGTGGCCTCGAGCCGTCAACCGACCGACAGAGGAGCAAAACACGTCGCCTGCCTTGTTCACATCCAGAGAGCAGCAGCCTGACCTGATAGCAGTGGCTCACTGTGCAGCACAGAGTCCAAATGTCATCTAGTTCAAGTGAGGTTCTTACAATTTGTATTTTTAGCTGTTCATATGATTACAAATGGTCTTCGGAACATTCAGTTATACTTAAAAACATTATTTTCATTTTTTTGTTCTTTTCTCAGTGAGCATTCCACTTTCTCAGGGTTTTATTAGTAGATTTAATTTGACAACTCCAAGTAAGTGCAGTGTAACTCTTTGTACCACTAGAGGGCGCTGTAACTCTGCTAAGTGACGGCGTGAACGCTAATAAAATAGGTAAACGGCTTCATAAGATGACATTTAGGCTCTTTTATTAATTCATGTTCAAGAATGTACAATTACAAAGCTTAAATTCACAATAAACACCTTCAAATTCCTGAATGAATGATCAACACCTAAATAATTTACTAAGAAAATAGACATACATCCTGAAAAATATAGAGCCATTGTACTTTGTGAACACTGACTACACTCTCAGCAAGTGAACAATTTGTTTCATGAAACATTCACATTCATGGCGAAGTTGTAACATAAGTACATGTTGAAATACTTTCAGGTACAAAGTGAGAAGACACGTCACATTACAGTGTAATAACGTCGTTCACTGCGGAGTGAGTGTTGAGTGAGAAGCTGCAAACTTCCCTGAGCAGTTAGTCCACATGATGCCACAGTGGTGATTTACATCCCAGACATGATCAGTCCATATTTAAACACTCCTGCTTTGCACAGACATGAACATCGCACGAGTCTTACAAACAATTTCAAGAATAAAAACTTCCCTGTGAGGTGTAATTACTGCTGAGCTGGACGTGTGAAATCAAGGTGCATCCATGTCTTGCAACAGCGAGACCACTCTCATCTTTTGCTTAACTGGGATGTGGGGTTTCTGTTGCTTTCAAATTCTAAAGGGAAGAAAACAAAAAAAAAGTTCAATAATAACTAGAATTTTTTTTTAATAAAACGAAAGAGCTACATCATCTACTGAGATGGCTTAAGCAGCCTGTATAGCTGCTGCAACTAATGAAGCTGCTCATCAGCTCTTCATCAAGCTCTGTAGAAGCCTGATGACCAGCCATTCATCTGAATCAGGTGTGTTGGAGGATTGGGAAAACACTGCTCTAATCTGTTCACTTGAATTCGTTTAATATAATTTGTTCTCATTAAATATCGAATTGCTCCTAATAAGCAGATCTGCACTCTGCATGACCACCTCCGCTATCAACGTATGAAATTTTAAGTGAACGTGTGTGCTAATGGGTAAATAACACATCGTGTAAAGTGCACTAACCACCAGTAAGGAAGAAAAAGCACAATAAAAATTCAATTTATCCATCTACCGACCTTTATGGTGGCATAATGTTTGCTGGTTTTCTCAGTTCTATGTCACAGTAAAGTAACTATACTGAGCTTTTGAATTTATTTATTCATTTTCCTTCTGGCTCTTTTCAGAAAAATGAGCATGTTTTCCAACTAACATCCAGTAAAAAAAAACAAACAATTGATTTAAAAAAAATAAATAATCAAAAAACAAGCCAGTTTGTTGGCCTCACCTGCGAGTCGTTGAACAGAGTCAGTATGGACTCGGGTCTGGTGTAGTCGGGAGGGTTGGCGTGGGGGTCGTAGCCCAGACGGGCCAGCATGGGAGCGATTTCCGCCATGTCGCTCACCACGTCAGAGGGGATGTGTCCCACCCACTTGGAGAGGGCATCTGTGTTTACCGGCTTCATCACCTGATCTGTGGAGCGCTCAACCCTGCACAGAGGTCAGCCTGTATTTTAGTCATTTGATAAGGAAAGGAAAAATACTGTGAACTGGCCACAAGAGAGAAACTGCGTGACGAATCCATACAAGGGTGCTAGCTGCCTAATTCCTCCAAATGCAAAGCAGGTCTGTGCAGGCAGATTCCTCCAAATCCACAAAAAAATTTCTGTCCTGCGCAGAGATGCTCCACTTGAATCATGACAAATACATGGAGCAACACAAATAAAATCCTACAAAAGGGAACCTTGAAAGCTTTACTTGACCTTGAAACACTGACTGAACTCATGGCAGCTTAGAAGGTTATATAGACCACTTGTGATGTGTGAAATCAAATCAGTGGAAAACGGACACATTTAAACATTTAAAGAATAGCTAATGATGCAGTATGCTGGTGCAGGGATTTAGCCTGGATCGAGGTTCTGTTCCATGTAACATTTCAACAATTGCTTTTAGAAACATGGTGAACATTACATGTTGCTTTTTATGGCCGCTTTGATATTCTCCGACCCAATTATGTATACTTTGAAGAGTGACCATTTAAATTTTGTGATAATTTAATCCTCCTTATCTCGGTGTTGTTTTAGAGGTCAGTCAAACATATCTTAGGTGGGTGTAACAGCTGTAATGTGTTTTAACTGAGGATAACAGCTGCACAAAATATGAAGTTACAGCGATGTATTTGGCCGGCACAAACATTTTGAAAGATCAATGGCACACATCAGGTTTCAGTGCGAATCCCATGAAACCAAACACCTTCTTTCAAGTCATACTAATCAAACCCAGAGGAGACTGAGGGTGCAATGATTTACGCGTCAATTGGTTCATCAATCCGCAGAAAACGAATTGGCAACAATTGTGCTCATCTCACACAATATCATCTCATTTACTTTAAGTCAAGCACACTTCATTACACACCAAATGATTTTTGATTAATAAAGAATATAATTGCCAAAAACACTGACAAGCCATAATATTATGACCGTCTGCCTAATATTGTGTAGGCCCCTCCTTTGCCGCCAGAACAGCCCTGACCCATCGAGGCCTGGACTCCACCAGACCTCTGAAGGTGTGTTGTGGTATCTGACACCAAGATGTTAGCAGCAGATCCTTTAAGTCCCGCAAGTTGCGAGGTGGCGGCTCCATGGACGTGACTTGTTTGTCCAGCACGTCCCACAAGGGGCTCAACTGGATTGAGATCTGAGGAATTTGGAGGACAAGTCAACACCTTACACTTGTTGTGTTCCTCAAACCACTCCTCAACCATTTATGGGTTGAGGCAGGGAGCATTATCCTGCTGAAAGAGGCCACTGCCATCAGGAAATTCTGTTTCCATGAAAGGGTGCACATGGTCTGCAACAATGACCGACCCAAACAAAGTAACCTCCACATGAGTGGCAGGACCAAAGGTCGCCCAGCAGAACATTGCCCAAAGCAAAGCTCTGCCTCCATCAGCTTGCCTTTATCCCATAGTGAGTCCTGGTGCCATGTGTTCCCCAAGTAAGTGACGCACACACTGGGCCATCTGTGTTATGTAATTGAAAACCTGATTCATCAGTCCCGGCTACCTTCTTCCATTGCTCCATAGTCCAGTTCTGAAGCTGGCATGCCCATTGTTGGTGCTTTTGGCAGTGGACAGGAGTCAGCATGGGCTCCCGGACTGGTTTGCAGCTACGTGGCTCCATGCTCACAAACTGCCGCGCACTCAATATTATAACAGCTTTTTATCAGAGGCAGCATGAACTTTTCATCAATTTGAGCTACAATAGCACATTTGTTGTTTCAGACCACAGTGGCCAGCTTTCACTTCCCATCTGCATCCATGACCCGGTCGCTGGTTCATCACCTTTTCCTGCCTTGGACCACTTTTGATGATAGGTACTGACCACTGCAGACCAGGAACACCTCACAAGAGCTGCAGTTTTGGAGATGCTCTGAACCAGTTGTCCTTCCATCACAATTTGGCCCTTGTCATAGTTGCTCAAATCCTGACGCCTGCCCATTTTTCCGGCTTCTCACACATCAACTTTGAGTACAAAATGTTTACTTGCTGCCTAAAATATCCCATCCACTGACGGGTGCCATGATAACCAGGTAATTAGTGTTATTGTCTTCACCCGTCAGTGGTCATAATGTTCTGAGTAAAAGTGTAATTCATTATAGGAAAAAATAATTATTTGCAACTAAAAAAAAAAAACAGTCATCTCAAACCACGTGGCACTTTACTTTTTAAGAAAGAGCCAAGACTTCACAAAGCTCTTCTCCAGTACATAATGTGTCATCCACCAAACATTTTCCTACTGGAGGTAGCACCTTTTGCTGTGTGTGCATTCTAAAAGTTAAGAGTTCTGTTTTCAAACATCCTTCTGGGAAAGATACGAAACCACTGACTGCTGCAGAGGAAGGAAAGCCATTTGACGGAACACTAAGAAGTGAAATACTTGACAAGTATTGAACTTTCCTTTACCTTCGTGTTAGTATTAGTGATGACCTCTACAGGTCACCTGATAGACTGGTGTCTGATTCCACTGACCCTGCACTCGTTTGGATCAATCAATAGAGTTTCAAATTATCTGTCATCTGCAGTCACATATGCTGTGACAATGTTGAAAATGTGAGGAAAATCCAGGGCAAATACAGTTGTCTAATTCTTTCAATTAAAATGTTGGTTATTATATTAAGACCATTGTGAATGGTCTGCTATACTAATACTTCATTTACTAGGCAGTGTATAGCATACAAAGTGTGTGGTACACTAAGTATTATATATAAAATATAATGTTAAAGGGATAGTTCACCCAAAATGTGAAATTCACTCATTATCTTCCACAATGCTGCCGGAGGGGTGGGTGAGGTGTTTAAGTCCATATGAAACGTGTTTCATTTATCACATGATTTGTGAAGCTTATCAGATGTACTGGAAAACCCCCAGAAAAACAGGAAGCCTGCTTGAGTGTGATGGGACACCGCTGGGATACGGGCCAATGGACAGGTTCCACGAATGGAAGCCCCCACTACCTCTTTTGAAACGGACACTGAACTTTGGAAGGAGTGAAATGTCTGTACACGTCAGCAGATCTACATCACACATCTGTCAACTCCACTACTGCTAATCTTTTATTTCCCTTTGAGCTTCAGGGGTGAACGGGGTCGCAGCCAAATGCAGAATCAGTTGAAGTAAACGGCACACACGGCACTCGCCATGACGATAGCTGTGTGCACATGACCATGAACACAGCTGCAGGCTTGGAACTTTGCTGCAGTGTTTAGGCAAAAAACATGGTGACACCGTTCGAGGGAAATTTGAATGTTGCAACCGACTGACACTTGGATGACACATCTTTTTCACATTTGAAGAGGTCACATTTTTACTTCAATTGAACAAGGTTGGGCAGCGACACTCCAAAAATAATTTGTGGACTCAAAACATGTCACTCCTCTAGCAACATTGTGGTGAGTAGATAATGAGTAAATTTTCATTTTTCAGTGGGAATCTCAGTATATCAAATTGAAACTGCATGCACAGATACCAATACAGTCTAGAAATAAACCTAGTGTGCACTCACACACACACACACACACACACACACAAACACACACTTACTTTGACAGAGACACACCGCCAGCCTTTCCAATCAGCTCTTCATGGTGCAGGACTGATGGGTCCCAATGCAGCTCCAGGAACTTAAGCAACTTCCTCATTTCCTCTTCGGGGTGGAGGACGAGCTGCTCGTAACGTACGGGCATGCATCTGCTCTCCCCAGCCGTCTGGCACTGACTGAACATGGTCTGCACTGCACTGCTCCACTTAGTCAGACAGTCCCTATAGCTGGTCAGATCAAAGCCAGAGATGGTCACCTGTGAGTGGATGCAGAGAGATGAACAAGAACACGGGATCACCACACCTCCACTGAGACCGAACTGCCACAGATGTTGTGCTTAGAAATTTGTCTGACTGCAGCCCCCGTTAAGAGAAAATAAACACAGCATACCTTGCGCGATATCATGGAGTGCACGGTTGCCCGTCCGTCTCGTAACATGAGGACAAATTTAGCTTTGGGAAAGATGTGTGCCAGATATGACAGAGACTTCAAAGCGAATGGGTCCTTGTTGCAAAGGCGAGGAGCAGGCTCCCCGTGACCAACTATCACCTGAAACGTCAAGATTTCAACAAGAAAGACAAATGTTATCACCCATCTACATACAAAATATTGATTCCTAAGATCTCATGTCATCTAAAGCCATTCAGTAAATGCACTTATCATAGTTAAGAGAAAAGTGACATTTTTTGTTGTCTGTTAACACTGTGACATACGACAGCGGTATATTTTGCATGTGCATGTGAGGAGATCATCCAAACGCCTAAAACACTGATGCGACACCCAAGCATGTTTAAAGATACAGAGGCAAGCGTCAGCGCTAATTCAAAACAGCTGATGCGCCAACAAGCTCTCACCTCCAACAGGAACGCTCGCACAGCTGAGTCCAGCACCTGGTCGGTGACGCCGGCCTCGTCCAATCGTATCCTTTCCTTGACCGAGCGGCTCCAAGTGGCCCGCATGGTCAAGAGGCGGGGAATTACTCTCGTCTCTTCCCCGCACCGCACGGCATTGTGGGCATCCAGCATGACGCGCATCAGTGTGGTGCCACTCCTGGGGAATCCACCAATGAAGATAAGGGGCGTGTCTTCAGGGAATTGTTCAGTAAGGGTCATGCTCTGATTAGCTGAGCCCAGGTTGAGCTCCATCCACCGGTAGCGATGGTTTTTTGGAGGGCAGTCTATTCCACTCATGCCGAGGTAGAGCAGAGAGGCGGAGCAGAGGAGAACACAGCCCAGCAGCAGGCTCGATCTGGTGCTCCTCATGGTTGCCAGGCGTCAGATTTGGCACATAAAAATTGTCAGGGTTGGCTAGAATCAGGAGGGAATGTATCCGCTTCTTAAATCTCAATTAAGGTTGGCTGAATAAGCAACACACTGACGGGAGGGTCGTCACCCTCCTCAGCCTTGGTTTCGGACAGCAGGATCCAGACCTGCGGGGCCCCGCAGCCAGCCGCATCCCTCATCCATCGCCTCTACCTAGAACACAAGACATGAAACAACTTCAACCTCCGCAAGGACCGAACCTGCCGGAATCCGTTAGAATAGCTAGCAACCAAATACAGAAAGCCTCTTTTGCTCCAGGGTTGTTCATTTGACTGCAGCATGACATGATGTTTCCATGCGTGCTTGTTACACCGCTGAGTCGCAAATCAAAAAGATGAGTCACGTTTTAAAATCCTCAACAAATTATATTTAGTAACTTCAAGCATGCGCCACTGCCGTGCCTAAGTGAGCTGCTGTCAGCAGTGCGTGATGGTGGGCGTTATGTCACTCTGCCATGAACAATAATTCAGAACAGCTGAAATTCATCCAGTTTTTGTTCTCAAAGCATCTATTTTGCATTTTTCCTCAGGGGAGCCACTGACTGTTTAGCCATATCAAAATTCACTGCGGCAGGCAATGCAGACACACTCTCGCAAAGTGTATCTGAGGACACTAATTACAGATTCCTTGTGTTTTTATTCTCACTGACAGTTTCTGCCACGCTGAAAAACCCAAAGCAATTTGTTTAAGATCCAATTACTATTGACCAAAGAGCCACTCTGCAACTTCTCCATTTCTCTCCGACAATGTGCACACAGGCAGTCAGTTTCATCAGCTCTCCAATTTCCTTTTTTTTTTTTTTTTTTTTTGAGCAGACTACAAACAAAAACACACAGGCTTGAAAATAACACCACTAGGTGAATGTTGATTCTAAGAACTATTCATTTAACTGATGCATCTGAATACTTATTTTGCTGCAGTTTTGGCCACATCACAGCTCTGCAAATGTATCCGAAATGGCAGCTTTGCTTCCAACATCAGCCTCAACTATGAAATGTCTCCCCCTCCTATGATGTATTTTGGTGTCTTTCTTGTTCAGACAGAATATGGAGGCACTATGACATCTGGATGCCATGTGACAAACTATCCTGTCCCTGGGCTTTGATATGCAGCTTGGCAATCAAAGCAAATAGGAAAAACAGCTGGAAATAAGGCCATAATGGCACGGCTGGGATACTTGGGTGCGGCCTTAAGCCGTGCTAAGTGAACTGGCATCCGCACGCTTTACATGTAAATGTAATGCGTTTCCACACAGAGATTAAGCCACTTGGGAGAATTATGCCAGAGGTTTAGGATTAGATTTTTTCCCCCCCTCACGGATTTAGAGTGCTGGCTCACTCAGATTAAAGAAACACAATCAAAAACAAAATAAAAAAGCATACTCTCTGACTTACGTTGGGTGTTATCTCGAAATGCAGATAATTTGGGATGATTTGTCCAGGCATGATGTTTGTATAAGACTTGTTACTGCAACACGGTGAGGGTTGGCTGATTTGTTTCTTTTTTTTTTAAATTGAAGAATAATCCACAGAACAGAGGCGTTATATTTTTTAGAGAAATTTTCAATGCCATTAGCAGAAAACTCACCAGATTTGCACTGAATTCAAGGCAAAAAAAAAAAATCCCAGAGATCTCTTTAAACTTCAGATAAACCCCATCTATTAGGATGAATCCGGGAGCTGACCTTGAAGGGGCAACTGAGTTCATTGATCAGGGACAAGCCAACAAATAAGTCAACAAATTGGGAGAGCAGTGACACCTGATCGCAGCCTGCACGACAGCGGAGGTGACACGCCGGGAGAGGAGCAGTCTGCCATCTTCGCCCAGCGCGGCTGCGCGCAGACCAGCAGCCTCCAGCCCGCCTCACCTGCCTCATCCTCGCGGGACGCGACTGGGCTTCCCTCCAAACGGTGCTTGGCATGAAGCATTTCCCATAAAGCCGACCTGATGCATTAGTGTTTATGCCAGCCGGGAGCCCGTCTGTCATCGGAGTCGTTTCAGGAACTCGTTGAATTAAACGACTGTCCTGGTTTTAATGGCGCATGTGATTTTTTTTTTTTTAATTATCATTTTGTAAGAGTGATTCTTGCTCACCGTGCTGTGTTGCAAGAACAATCTCCCATCTAAGTATATTGAGAGAAACTTGGTCAGTTGCTGCCCCCCCCCCACAAAAAACAAACAAACAAACAAAAAAACAACAACCTACGGGCACAAGTGGGTACATGTTGACGATAACGACATAAAACGAACCAGAGCCACTGCCGCAGCCAGCGTGTGTGCGTGTCGAAACAGGATTAGAGAGGCGAGAAGAAGGCCCACCAGCCACCAACATCTGGCGATCCATCTTGTCTGCAAAAATGCCCCCGCGGCGGCAGGGAGCCTTCAGGTGTGTGTGTGTGTGTATGTGCTGTGTGTGTGTGTGTGTGTGTGTGTGTGTGTGTGTGTGTGCTGCTACCAGTCAACACACGGTGGCAAACCAGCGACCACGTCCAGATCAGCGCAGCCACCACGCAGCCCGCCGCAGTTATTTAATCGCCGCCTGGTTGTGAACCCGCTAACTCGGTTGTCTGTGGGGAGTTCACGTCGACGTCTACAGGCGGCGGAGGCGGCGTTCACTTACCAGCGCCGGACTGCCGAAGATCGGAAGAAGAAGAAAAAACATGAACCCTGGTCCAGAAGATCCGAGTGTGGCAGCCTCTCAGTTCACACACACACTCACACAGGCGCTATTTCGCCCCCCTCGTGAGCTATTCAACAGCAGGCTAACATCTGGTATTCCTTTTTTCTGTTGTTTGTTGTTTCATAAAGCCAGTATAAGACGCCGTTCGCCGCTGCCGCAAACCGTAACTTCACATCGTGAGGAGTCGAGTTGTGTTCAACGCTGAGCGAGAGAGAGGGGAAAAAAAATGAGGGGACACGAGCGCAGCGAGGCAGAGAAAGCAGCGCGCTGATTGGCCGGTGGCCGCTGTGACTTCTATAACACATCCGCTTGGACGGTTCCTATTGGTGGACCTGCTAAAGGGCAATTCCGCTGTAGTGACAGCGAGGTTTTTTTTTTTCTTCCATACTCAGGACTGAGATTACTTTACCTCATCGATTCGTATGTTCACACTAAAAGCCCACAGGGGAAATTTAATCAGAGGCCGAGCTTTAGCTGAGGTCGAGACCGCCTAAAGTCATTTACTTATCCTGCTGTCAGTAAAGGAGATTCTGATAACCTTTTTACAACTTGTCCAGGGGAACAAATGAGACAAGAGATCACGCCACGACGTCGTCACACTGATAAATAAAAAAATCTGTAAAGTAAGCACTGAGGCATGTGAATAAATGATATACGTAAATGATCAGTTAACGGAACAATGTGTGCTGACTGGATGTAAGGTGCACAATACTAGACTTTAATCCATAGGCCCTTTTCACACAAGATATTGACAGATTTTCGGCATTCTCCCGGTTGGTTATCCGTTATGCTGCCATAACTTACCTGCAACACTAGACTATAACAGAGACACTGTTAATGTTCTCCATGATGTCTGTGCTCATCCCATCCCCATGTTTACACAGAACCACAGTTTTACTGAGCCCCGTCAAGTCTAATCGCAGATAATCTTAACCTCAACATGAATATATATATACACGGAAGCCACAACAGGAATCCATACATAACTTCCCCTTAGAATAGGGTCTGAAGATTGTGCAATACAGCACAAACTGCCCTTAGTTATTATGTGATTTAGTGGTGCATATTCCCAAACACATAAATAAATTAGTATGAGCCAGGAGACACACCCTTCATCAGGGGCTGTCAAGGCCTGCTCTGCCCAGTTGTTTATCCATCCGTGCAAAAAGAAGTCTAACGGTCTGGGACTGCAATTACAGGTCATTCTTTCCGGAGATTAATCTACCAATTCATCATTTATCACACATGTTCTCACAAACAAAGTCATGCAGAGGCAGCTGTAGGTGCTGTGCTTTAGTGATAGCTTGAGCTGAGAGTCTCGGTCTTCCACTTTGCTTTAGCAAAGTAATAAATATAAACAGGAAACAAGGTTGACAAGGTGACAGGAAGCCCAAAACAAAACACACACACGCAACGAGCCAACTACACACACAATTTCAAATGTCTAACCACAGCATCCTCCTTCTGCTTCTTTTGACAACTTCCGAGCACAGATAATATGAGCTCGTCTGTTTTGTGAAAAATGACACTCTGAGTGGCTACAGAAGTCTGTTCAATAAAAAATGATGTGGTCTGAACTTAATTGTTTGCAACAACATTCCAACATGTTTAGCATATTACTCTAAACTACAAGTTGTCTGCATATCTCAAGTAACCACACTGCTTGTTCAGGGGTGCTAGCCTGGTTTAAAACTCCTGACATGCTGCAAATGCATACAATCTTTGAATCATTAAAATTAATGACTCATTGAAACTGAGGAGAAACAAAACGGCCACTCAGGTCAAATATGGCGCTGCTATGGTGGATGTTAATCTATATCAACAATGTATGCTAGGCATTCTACTTTTATGTCTTTGCATTACACAGACCTACTGAATGATGCAAAAATAAGTAAAGTGTAAGTCTTTTGTGACACCATCATCATCTAAATCTGAAATGAGTTTCAGATACTCCTTAATTAACACGGCATTTCACATTCATTTAAAATATTAACTTTCAAAATAGCCTGTTGCTCTTCTTTCTAGACATGAATATTGGACAACAATCCCCTTTCAACCTTCTTTGTTCCAATCTAATAATAGAGTCTGACCCTCTGTTAGCACTGTACCAATGGCATCAATGCCTGTTTAATTGCACGAGTGACACAAATTACGGCTTGTGAAATCATATCAGCAAAAAGCCTCATCTCTTCACATTTTGGTGGACACAGAACATCAAGCCAGAACCTCAAAAATATACCTGGATTACAGCTGACTTTCTTTAAATAAACACTATCTGATTAGAGATACAAACAAGATCAACTCTTACTCATGGCGCAAGTATCTGAAAGCAAATGCATGTTTGATTTGGATCCAGTTGTATGTATATACACACATGCAATATTATCTTGTTTGGCATGTTTCTCCTTGGTATTGTTTGTAATGTGAAGAGCAGAAGACACATCAGAGTAAAAGAGGTCCTTGAGG